>CABHPQ010141590.1:59775-75174 GCA_902168405.1 Peromyscus aztecus
ACTGTAAAGATTTGTCACTTGAATTGATCTAATAAAATGCTGATATGCTGATTGGCCAGTAGCTAGGCAGGAAGTTAGGTGGGAAAGCCAAACAGATGGTGGACAGAAAGTGGGTTGAGTTAAAGATTCACCAGCCAGATACAGAGGAAGCAAAATGAGACTGTTATACTGATAAAAGGTACCAAGTCATGTGGCTAAATATAGATAAGAATTATGGGTTAATTTAAGTGTAAGTTCTAGTTAGCAATAAGCCCAAGCTATTGACTGAGTATTTACAGGTCATATTAATGTTCTGAGTGGTTATTTAGGAACAGATAGGTGGGAGAAAACCATCAGTTTACATATGGCACCCAAGCCCAAACTTTTGACAAGAATTTCCACATAAAACTTGAGTAAGCTTAAAAACAGACTCAAACTCACCTTGTTAGTAGCTACTTTTTCTTCAGTGGGCTCTGTTTGCTGGTGGTGAACAGAGACACTGTTCCTTTAAGAGACTGCTTTCTGGCTTGGTGCTAGTTGCAAAAATGGGTGGTTCTTTTAAGAGACTCTACTACCAAACACTTAGATGGTGTTTATGCAAAGCCTTTGGCATGTTACTCGGAGTAACATGGACTAGGAGTTGCGATGGTTCCCAGAGCTGGAAGTAAATTTGCCTCTGCCATAACACTAGCCTCTTAGTGAACCAAAGTGGAGGAGCCAGAACCAGCATGCCATGATCTAAGTTACACAGTAGTTGTTTATTTATTTATTTATTTATTTTTATTTTTTATTTTTTGCCCACGCAGACAGAAAAGGTTACAGATACATAGTAAGGACAGATTTTAAATGGGAAAAAAAAAACCTCTAACTGGGTTACAGTGTGTTTAAAAATATACATAGGCTTAGGAGAGAAAAGAAAAATGGTAGAAAAGTCCTTAAAAAAAGAGAGTAATAAAAAATGTAATAAGCCACATAAAGATAAAAATACACAGAGTCTGGATAGTGTATGTTATTGTGTTGTCTTTGAGCTTTTTGATGACTAATGAACAAATGATAATTGCTTCAGAGACATTTGATTGTAAAAGCTGCTGTTTTGCATCAACCTATATGTTTTAAAAATGTCTTGACTTCAAAATTAAACTCAAGGGATATGTTGCTTTTGGAAAGAGGCTCTGCTTTTGTTTCCACAGGAAATGAGAGACCCTGGATTCAATGTGGGTTAAGAAAAATCATGTTTGTTCAAGGAAGAGCCCCTGAAAAATCTCCAGTGGTAATGGATGGTCCAGATGATCCATGTCTCAGATTATCTCTGTTGCAATTTCTTCTGAGTTCTACGTTAAGAACAGCTTCAAGGCAACTGGCTGAGATGATCCAGCCTCACAGAACACTCCAGTCAAAACTTGCCCATACTCCTAAATTTTCTTGAAGTCCCCATAAGATTACCACTGCCCCCAATTGACAGAAAGGAGTCTTGAGAACTACGCCCAAGTTCCCCAAAATAAATTATGGATATGTGTCATTGTTTAGGGTTGGTTGATTACAAGTTGTTATGGATAATGGTCAGGAAAAAAGTTAAACAAAGATATTAGATTCAAATATCTTGTCCTGAAAAGAAAAGGAGAGCTATAGAAATGATAGAATAAAAGAGTAGATTATTGAATCTTCTTTAATCCAAAATACAACTATTAATCTTACATAATTTACATTAGTATGGATTTTGGTTAGGGTATTATGTTTATGCAGTTTATTTAAAATGTAATATATAATTAAGGAATACAGATTAATAGTCATCTATAATAGCAAATTTATAGTCATGTTAGGTATGTATTGAAGGTCATACAGAGATATATTTCTGATAGATAGGCAATCTTCAAACACTTAAAAGACCTATAGAATATGACATTTAAAATGTTTTAAGAACTTAGACTTTTTTCAACAGTTTTGTTTTTATTGTTAAGACTAATTAGGATCTTAGTCATCTATCAGATGTGGAGTTGGTGGAAATCTTTTCCAATTCTGTAGTCTAGTGTTTTGTCCTATTGACAGTGTCCCTTACCTTACAAATGCTTTTCAGTATCATGATCCCATTTATTAATTGTCAATCTTAGTACCTATGCTCTTGGTGTTATGTTCAGGAAGTTGTCTCCCATGTCAATGTGTTCAAGGCTATTTCCTCCTTTATTTTCTATCAGGTTCAGTGTGTCTGGTGTTATGTTGAGGTATTTGATCCGAGTTGAGTTTTATACAGGGTGATAGATACAGATCCATTTGCATTCTTCTACATGGAGGTATCCTGCTGGTCCAGCTCTATTTGCTGAAGATGATTTCTTTTTTCCATTGTACATTTCTTCCCTCTTGATTGAAAATCAGGTGTCCATAGGTGTCTGATTTATATCTGTATCTTTGATTCCATTCTATTGATCAAAATGCCTATTTTTTTGCCAATACCATATGATTTTATTACTACAGCTTAAAATCAGGGTTGATGATACCTCAGGAAGTTTTTTTGTATAGGATTGTTTTATAGTTATCCTGGGTTTTTTGTTTGTTTGTTGTTCCATATGAAGTTGAATATTGTTTTTTTAAGGTCTGTAAAGAAATGTGTTGGGATTTTGATGGAGATTTCATTGAATCTGTAGATTGCTTTTGGTATGGTGTCGATTATATCTTCTTATATCTTCTTCCCTTTCCTTCTTCAATGACATTAAGTTTTAAAATTTGCAGGCATATGAATGGAACTTCAAAAAAAATCCTGAATGAGGTAACCCACACCTAGAAAGACAAACATGGTATGCATTCACTTGCAAGTGCATATTAGCTATAAAGTAAAAGATAATTATACTAAGGTCCACAGACCCAGGGAGGCTAAGTAATATGGAAGATGTAAGGGTAGATGCAAGAAATCTCTTGGAAGGGGAAATATAATAGATTTTGCTGTTGGACTGGGAGATGGGTAGGATTGGGAACAAGGCAGATCAACTGGGTGGAGGGAGACAATATTGAGAGAAATGAATGGAATTGAGGGGTGTTTCTGGGGTGAGTTTGAAACCTAGTGCAATGGAAGCTTCATGGAAACTATGTAGCTCTGTCACAGAATCTTAGTAATCAGGGGGCACATATTTTGAACTTGCCATCTTCTGCAACCAGGTAAGTCTTCAAATAGAGGGATTGGGTTACCAACCCAGCCACAAAATGTTTAACCTAATGTGGTGGTATTGTATTCCCCAAAATATTGTGCATGCTAATAAACTTACCTGGGGTCAGAGAAGAGAACAGCCACAATATTAAACATAGAGGATAGACAGGGGTAGCACATGCCTTTAATTCTAGCATTCCAGAGGCAGAAATCCCTCTGGATCTCTGTGAGTTCAAGGCCACATTGGAAACAGCCAAGCATGGTGACTCATGCCTTTAATCCCAGAAAGTGAACCTTTAATCCCAGGGAGTGATGGCAGAAAGCAGAAAGATATATAAGGCGTGTGGACCAGAAACTAGAAGCTTTTAGCTGGTTAAGCTTTTAGGCTTTGAGGAATGGTTCAGCTGAGATCCATTTGGAAATTTGGACTCATAGGCTTCAAGCCTGAGGAAACAGGATCAGCTGAGGAACTGACGAGGTGAGGTAGCTGTGGCTTGTTCTGCTTCTCTGATCTTTCAGCATTCACCCCAATAACTAGCCTCAGGTTTGATTTTATTAATAAGTACCTTTAAGATTCATGCTACAACCTACAGATTGTTCTGCCTACAGAGTGTTCTGGGACCAGAGCCTAGCAGAATTCTCATCAAAGTAACCAAAGAGAATTCATTCAGTAATCCTGGGAACAAATGAAGAGTCCTGAAACAAAACATTAGGCAGAGCTCAGGGAGTTCTGGGGAGGAGAAGGAGGAAGAGGAGGAGAAAGGATTAGAGTAACCAAAGGAGTCACAGAAACAATTGACCTGGACTCATGGGGGCTCAAAGAGATCATGGAGCCTGTAAGGGTCTGACCTAGATCCCCTGCATATACGTGATGGCTGAGTCACTTGGTGTTCTTGTGGGATTCCTAACAGTGAAAGCAGGTGCTGTCTTTGACTCTTTTGCCTACTTGTGAGACCTTTTTCCTCCTACTGGGTTGGCTAGTCCAGCCTTGATATAATGGTATGCATCTGGTCTTACTGGAAATTGTTGTGCCATGTTTGGTTGATGTCCCTAAGAGGACTGTTCTTTTCTGAGAGGAGAAAGAGGGGGCATGTATCTGAGGAGAGGGAAAGTGGGAAAGGGAGAGAACAGGTAGAGAGGAAGGAAGGGAAACTGCAATTAGGGTGTCGTATATGAGAGAATAAAAAATATCATTAATTTTAAAAAAGGAAATGAAAAATCAAATAAGAAATCCTACATGAGAGTAAAGCAAGGCTGAGCATATAGCTGAGAGATTTAATACATGGTTAGGATGCCTCAACTCTAAACTTATTCCCATCATAAACACATGAATGAATAAATAAATAAATACATGGTGGAGGAGAGGACACAACTAGAAAATGTACAAAAATAGAGATCTTTTGAATTATAAAATGCTAGTTACTATATTTAAAATATGGTCATTGAAAAGAAGATATGAATAATAAGAAAAATACTTTTTTATAAATTTTATTTTTAACATTAGTACATAAATCTCTTCTTTGCGTTTTAAATTCCAGATTTCATATATGTGCTGTATATGGAAGAAAACAACTGTGCAGACAAGTCTTAAAGGTCACCTGCTTAGTGACCAGAAAATTCACTTACGGGAGAAATTTTCTGTGTCATTGCTTTAGACCTGCTCCACTTTAAGTGAGACACTTGGCAATGATCTGAAGAATGGCAGCCAAGGAGCAGCATCAGGGGCACAGGCACCACAGGGAAAGGTCAGGCATTGCTTTCCAGCTATGGTTTCCTTTGTTGCAGATATTATAGACTTTTTTTTTTAACTATTCTTTTCCTTCTCCTAAATATCCTGAGTACATTCATCTTGGAGCTTTTCTAACACATGGAAAAAAATCGGAAAAATGCTGTTCTTCTTGGAAATTTCAAGTAATTCTGGACAAAGACTGTTGTCTATTTTAGTTCTCAGATTAAATCTATCCTGTGAATTAATCCCTTAGTGCTTATGCAAGCTTTTATCATTTTGTAGCAAGGACAGATCAGTAATCCACACAACATTAATTTATTTTCAAGTATTAACTTACGTATTTCTCAAAAATCTTTCCTAGAAATACACAGCACACATATAAATAGTGATTAAATCTGAGTATGTGTATGATTTTGAGATAGCTGGGTAATTTATACTTATTAAAAACCATGAGTTTTATGAAGACATAACATTAGTATTTTAGTCTCTGTATGTCTTTTACAGTGCCTAATGAGTAACACTATTTTTCATTCTTTCAAATACTTGCATCTTTGTCATAGTTTTTCCAGCATTCCCCTGGTTCCCATATAGTGCATACATCATTTTCTCAATAGATAGAACTTTTATGGATTATGTTAGAATTATTTTATATGTTTAAAAGACACACATGTATATGACAAAGTATAAATATTTAATGTATTTAACTAAGATGAAATAATGTCATTAAATTTCTAATAATAAAAGAGAGGGTACTAATAAGATAATCTCATATAATGCAGGAAATACTGAATCCAAATCACTCATTATCTTTGATGTACTTAACACAGGATATGTCAATATCCATTATCTCCACATCTTTGTTCACATCATGTTGTCTTACACATCACATCACACAGATTTACAGCCTACATCTGCCCATGAATATTTATATGGCTGACTGACTTGTGACCTCAGATTAAATATAGTATTCAGATAAGAATTCAAATGAATTCAAGTACAACACCTCTGTTCAATTATCATGCATTTAATTGTAATAGTATCAATGTTTCATTAAAAACCCACAGATATCAATATTGACTACTATTTATTTGTGCTGAGAATTTCTTTTTGTATCATTTTCAAGATTTCTTGTTCTTCCTAGATTATATTTGAGGTTTGTCACTTGAAATACCTGAAACAAACTGGAGCTCCAATCCTGGAGCTCCTGTTGTGGCAAATAAAGGGGGTGGGTAGAGATTGTACAATGTGCTGCTCAGTACATCTTAGTTACCCAAATAATAACCAGGATATAGTACCTGTAGACAACCATCAATACTGGCAGACACCCTTGTTTGTCTTCTCACCTTTTTATTTTCCTTATTACTCTGGCTGTGAGACCTGGCCAAGTCTTTTTAAATGTCTATGAAAAACAACTGGGAGACGACAACCTCCCCTGCCCCTTTTTTTCCAAATGGAAGCAAAACCTTACTACAAAACAGAAATTGTGAGAGAAGATGGAGGATGAAATGAGCAACAGGAATAATGTTCATATCTGGGGCATGAAAAAAATAATCGAGCAGGGATTAGTGGTACTTGTAGCTGGAGTTTTCTCTCCGGGTCCCACCAAGCCCTGGCAGTCTGACAGTCCACTTATAAAATAAACACACAGATGCTTATATTATTTAAACTGTTTGGGCTAATGGATCAGGCTTCTTGCTAGCTGTTTTTATGTCTTAAATTAACCCATTTCTATTAGTCTATAAGTTGCCACATGGCTTGTGGCTTACTGGTACCTTATACCTCGCTTGCCATAGTGGCAGCTGGCAGCATCTCCTGACTCAGCCTTCCTGTTCCCAGAATTCTCTTCTCTCCTTGTCCCACCTATACTTCTTGCCTGGCTACTGGCCAATCAGCATTTTATTTGTACAGAGTGATATCCACAGCAGGTACTCTTGAAAGAGTAGATGTCATTCACCTTAAGTATCTGAATAGAGAAAGTTTGGTAGATCACAATGTCTTTTCTGCTGGGAAAGAGATGTTCTTAAGCCTCTATCCATTGGCCACTTGCTTGATTCATACACATGTGGCATAGACTTGAAAAAAATGTATCAAGAGTATCTTCATCCTGCTTTCATGAAAAGAAAATTAAACTTCTTTTCAAAATGGATATTTAAAAAAGAAACACCTCACTCCACTTAGCATGTACTTATACAAAATGTACTATGAATGTGTTTAGTTAAATTCAGAGTTAGATTTTTGGAAGAGAATCAGTGGTGCACAGAAGATATAAACTTTGCGTGTAGATTAGAAAACTTTTCAAATTTACTTCTCTATTCTTTACAGTTCTGTTGTAAGGTCATATTTAATGGAAGCATTTACCATAGAAATATCTTAAAATATTGTACATTATATGCACAAACACTCTGTGTAATTTTATTTTTCTATTATTTTCTTTCCTTTTATGATATTTATAATTACATTTCTCCACTCCCTTTCTTACCCTCAACCTCCACATATAATCCTCCTTGCTTTCTCTCAAATTCATATTCTCTTTTCTTCATTAATTGTTAAATACACACACACACACACACAAACACACCTACACATATATGCTCAGTCTGTATCATGTTACTTGTTATGTAGTTGTCATGTAGACTTTCAGGGCTGACTATTTGAAACTGGAAAACCAATCAGTGTGCTCTTCCCTGAAGCTATGGAGAAGACCATTTCTCCCACTCTTAGCATTCCTTAACTGTGTGTAGTATTTTGTTTTGGACTGAGTCCTAGTGGGCTTTTCCTTGTACTCATTACTATGGCATGTCTATTACTGTCATTTTGTTCAGCTAATGTCTAGGCAGCATGTTGTTAAGACTTTAGTTGTAGCTTCTGACATTTTTTAGGAGACACAACCTCATAAGAAATTCCCTGATCCTCTGTCTCTTACAGTCTTTCTGCTTCCTCTTCTGCAATGTCCCTGGACCTCAGGTGTGTGAGTCTTTTGAAGATATATCCACTGGGAACTATGGCTTACAGCTCTGCGTTTTGATTGGTTTTGATTCGTTATACTATTTTGTAGTGGTTTCCATCTGTCCAAAGAGAAGTTTTCTTGAGGGATGAAGAGTACTCTTCACCTGTGTACATAAGGACAAATATTTAGCTGTACTTAGGGTTTATTCTGGTTAATAAATAGCTGGATGTAGGTTCTCCACAAGATCCTTGACCTCACTATCCCTGAGTCACTGGCTAGATTTCCAATACTAGTCTTTGTATCCTCTTATTGTATTGGTCATAAGTTCAGTTAGATAGCTGTTGGAACTAAATATTTACATTACAAGCTTAAGAATCATATTGTCAAGAAAATTAAGCTTAAGCCAGCTAAGCCTTAACTTGATTGTGACAACTTGCAAAAACTGAAGGATTAAGCATCAATCACTGGTGTAGGCATTAAAGACTGTTTTTAATTTTCCACACAATTAATTCTATCACTAACAATAAATGAAACCTTGCCTTGGAGTTCTTATAAAAGATCTGTTCCTCTGAGTGGTTTCAACTGAAAACCCATGGATATGGTCATAGCCATTTTATTTCTGCAGTTATCCAAATACTGAAATAAATAAAATAAGAAAAAATTCACCCCACACCATAGGGAAGACATTATCATCACAATGAATGACAAAACAGAGCATCTACATGCTCTTGAAAAGCATTTTCTTAAGGAGGTATGCTCTTATTACCAATCAGAAAATACCATAACAATACTGGATATTGTCACATGCCACGATTATTAACACCCTGTTTTCCCATACTCAGCATAAAATTAAGCCTAATGATACAACCAAAGTAATCCCCAATCCTATCTCTGAGTCTGTATATACTGTGGTATCTCAATTCTACACAAATATAATGAGTGAGCATTGGAAATTTGACAGTTTAAAATCACCATGGAAAACACTTTTATTTATTTGTTTGTTTGTTTATTCTTCTCTCATATATTACATCCCTACCACAATTTTCTCTCCCTCCTCTATTCCTAGCCCTCCCCACCCTCTCCTTTCCCCTACCCCATCCACTCCCCCTATATTTCCCTTCAGAAAAAGCAAGCCTCCCAGGGATATCCACAAAACATGGTATATTACGTTGCAATAAGACTAGGCACCTCCCCTAATATTAAGGCTGGATGAGGCAACACAGTAAGAGGGAAAATGTCTCAAAAAAGCTGGCAAAAGAGTCAGAGACAGCTCCTGCTCAGACTGTTAAGAACACCAAGCTATACAACCATAGCATATATGCAGAGAGCCTAGGACAGACCCATGAAGGCTCCACAATTGTCAGTTCAGTCTCTGAGAGACCTTATGAGTCCAGGGTAGTTGATTCTGATGGCTTTATCCTTCTGGATCCTACAATCCTTCCTGATCTTCTGTAGGATTTCCCTAGTTCCACCTAATGTGTGCTGTGGGTCTCTGTATCTGCTTCCATCAGTTGTTGGATGAGGCCTCTATGATGACAATTATGCTAGGTGCCTGTCTCTGAGTATAGAAAGAGCATACTATCATTAGAAATCACTTCATTGATCTATCTGTCTATCTATCCATCCATCTATCTATCTATCTATCTATCTATCTATCTATCTATCTGTCTGTCTGTCTATCTATCTATCTATCTATCTATCTATCTATCTATCTATCTATCTATCTATCATTTTCGGTCAGTCATGTTTGGTTCTATCCTAGGGTCTTGGCAATTCAGTCTCTGGTTCCTGGACATCCAGGCAGTGTCAGGAATGGAATCCCTCTTGTGATATGGGTTTCAAGCTGGACCAGTCACTAATTAGACACTGCCACAATTTCTGTGCCAACTTTACTGCTGCCCATCTTGCAGACAGGACAAATTGCAGGTTAAAGGTCTTTTAGCTGAGTTGATGTACAAAAACCTTCACTGGTATTCTTCCCTGGATACAAAAAATAGCCAATTCAGGCTCTATATCCTGCATTACTAGGAATTTTGGCTAGAGTCACCCTGGAAGATTCCTGGGAGTTTCTATAGCATCAGATTTCTACCTTGCCTGAAATAGCCCTAAATCCAAGTAATTTCTCCCAGTATCTTCTCCCTCTATCAACCCCCACTGGATCCCTCCTGTTTCAACTTGCACCCACTCCTCAGTCTACCATCAATATCTAATCCATTGGTGTGTTCCCCATTAAGCTTTCCTTGTTACTTAGTCTCTCTGGTTCTGTGAACCTTACCATGACTCTATCTTTTACTTTACAGTTAATATCCACATATAAGTGAGTACATATCATGTTTGTCTTTTTTTATCTGGGTTATCTCACTTAGAAAGATATTTCCTAGTTCTATCCATTTGCATGCAAGTTTCTTGGTAACATTTTTAAACTGATGAATAATACTCCATTGTATAAATGTACCACATATTCTTTATCTATTCTTGAGGGACATCTTGGTTGTTTTCAGGTCTGGCTGCTACAAATAAAGCTGCTATGAACATAACTGAGCTTGTGTTATTGTGGTATGAGTGAGCATCCTTTGGGTATATGTCCAAGAGTGGTATAGCTGGGTCTAGTGGTAGATTGATTCAGTTTTCTCAGAAATTCTGTATTGATTTCCAAGGTGCCTTTGCAAGTTTGCATTCCCACCCACCAGCAATGGAGAAGTTTTCCTTTTGTTCCACATCCTCACTAGCATGAGCTGTCACTTTGATCTTAGTCTTTTTGACAGGTATAAGATGAAATCTCAAAGTAATTTTGATTTGCATTTCACTGATGGTTAAGGATGTTGAACATTCTTTAAGTGTTTCTCAGACATTTGATATACCTCTGTTGAGAATTCTGTGTTTAGATTTGTATTCCATTTTTAGTTGGATTATTTGGTTGGTTGATGTCTAGTTTCTTGAGTTCTTTACATATTTTAAGTATTAGTCCTCTTCATGTGAAGTTGGTGAAAATCTTTTCCCATTCTGTAGGCTGTTATTGTACCCTATTGACAGTGTACTTTTCCTTATATAAGCTTTTCAGTTTCGTTACATTCCATTTTTGTGAGATATTACTTTGCACTGACACTATAAGACTATCAATAAAGTTTACCTTGAATTAGAGGGCAGAGTTAGCAAATTGCTTGACAAGAAGTAGCAAAAGACATTTTGGAGGAACTAGATTGAAGGGCACAGGAAGATATAGGGGGAGGATTAGAGAGATTCATGGTCTTATCCACATGGGAAGCATGGAGAGTCAGGGTCAACTGATTGTTCCTCTTTAACTTTTTGGATCTATCAGGTTTTACCACAATATCTTACTCCGAAGTACTATTAATAGATCAGTATAGGTAAATTCTCTATAACCACAGAGGTCAGCCATCCACTGTCTGCTCTGTCATCCAGATGGCCCTGTGCCCTTGCATACTATGTCCGCAGCCCCTTGTTGCATGTGAATAGTTGCAGGTGCCCTAGACCCAGCCTATGTAGCACAACAGCTAGCCTGGCTGTAGGAACTCCCTACCACCACTGCTCACCTCACAGGCCCACCATGCACAGCCCCATGCCTTTAAGTGGGACAAGCACTTTGGAAAATCAGAGTTATCCAGGCTCCCTAAGGGTCAGAGTCACCTACTTCTACACATATAGCTGAAAACTGTTGCTTCAGGTGGCTAATCCCACACAGCTCTGCCATTGCTGCTTTGGAAGAACTGAAAAGTTAGCATATCTGGTGAGATACCTCAGAATTCTTAAGAGGGCAATTAAGTGTTATATAAAAAAACTTTCCTGATTTAAGAATGAGGAATATTATAGTATAGGGGGTTAGGACTCTGTATGCTTCCACAATGGATGCTTTGAATTGGAAAAAAATAAATGAAGAAATAATTGACTTATCCGAGATTGACAAAATCATTATAATTATTATCAGTTTGGTAATTGATATTTTATCCTTAAAATGGTTTGATACCTGTGCCAAATATAAAAAAAATATTGATAAGAAACAAGCCTTAGAAAGACCTACCTATGAAACTAAGAAGTCTTCACACAGAGACAGAGGAATTTACATGAGAACCTACCACACCATGGCATGTTGAAAATGAAAAGGAGCAACCCAAGGCTATTAGAAAACTAACCTCATTTTATCCTAGTACCATACAAGAATACCACCAGATGAAAGGCACCACCAAGGCTATGCAGAATTTAACTGGAATCCTCTAGAAATGTTAGACTTGAGGAGATTTAAGGAAGCAATTGTTTCATATGTTATACATTAACTCAATCTGAAGCAGATGTTGAATTCATGGGCAACTTAGAATAGAATTATACCCCAAGACTAGAAAGATTTAGCTACCTCAATATTGGAAGTTGGCCCTCAGTTACAATGAGAATTATGTATGGTAGAAAGCGGAAGCTACATTCATAGAATAATGAAATAGATTTAGCAGATTCATATTTCCCAAGACCAGATTCTTGGTGAAGGCCAGTATGCTGACTTGCAAAGACACTTTAGATTGGATGATCACACCTTGGTCCAGTGTCATATAGCAGGTTTGAATGATTGGTACAGGGTTGAAGAATCATGAAAGAGGACCAAGTCATTTTCTAAAATTATGCAAGGTTCAAAAGAAGCCTTCACTGATTTTTTTGCAAAGATTGACTTCAGAAGTAAATAGAATAATGTCATATCCAGAAGTTAGACAAATATCAATTGAATCTTTTGCTTTTGAAAAAGCTAATTCAGAATGCAAAAGGGTGATTAGGCTTTTAAAGGTAATATCAGCACCAATAGATAAATGATTCAGAAATAGAGCTAATATTGCATCTTATACTTATGATTCTACTTGGATAGGAGAATTGATTTCTAAAAAAATTAATAAAATAGAAAAGTCAAATGTTTTAATTGTAATAAGTATGGTCATCTGAAAATGTATTGTAGACAAGGCATTCCTAGAAACATTGTTTTTCTAGAGATAATCCAAACAGAAGGCACAAACCTTCTGGAATATTCAGAATGTATGGCAAAGGCTGACATTGAAACAATGAATGCAGATCAAAAAGGGACAGACAAGGTAAACCCTTTCCATCAGAAAATGCCTTTGTGGGCCTCTCACAGGCCCCAGTATCAAATTTAGTTCAATCATTCTCTGTCATATTTGGATAAACTCATCCACAGAGAAATTAAAAGACTTAATGTCTATTAAAAACCATACTGCTCTGGAGAACAGAACAGCTTCAGTAGACAAAACAATATTTTCAGGAAGCACCATAAAACAAGTATTTTGGCAAACTTTTATAGATGATCAAAGACCAAAGCTAAATATATAAATAAATGACATTTTAATTGGAGATTTATTTGACATAGGCACACATGTAGCAGTAATTTCACCAAAATCTTGGCATCCACATTGGCCTCTTTAGGAGGTAAATATTCAGCTTCTAGGGATTGAAACTTTATCTCTGGTAAAACAATATAAAAGGTGGGTCAAGTGAATAGAACCAGAAGGACAGATAGGAAAATTAATGTCATTTGTTACAGCAATGGAAAACACAGATTAACATTCCTCCAATCTCAGAAATGAACCACAAACCAGAGTGCTTCTGAGAGAAAACTTAAAATGTATTATCAAGAACAGTCCCAGACCATTCAGATTGTACATAAGGAAGGAACAACTGTTGATCTTTCAAAGGTACCAATAGCCCTACCTTTAAAATGGCTAACCAACAAATCTCTCTGAGTGAAAAATTGCCTTTGACATCAGAAACATTAGAAGCAGTAGAACAACTGGTACAGCAACAGCTAAATGCTCACCATATTGAGAAATTGACCAGATAGTTGAATTTTCCTATATTTCTCATTAAAAAAGAAATACAGAAAATGGAGAATAGCAATAGATCTAAGAGTTATTAATAAGATGATCCAGCCAATGGGCACTTTACAGCCAAGAATTCCATTGCCACCTTTATTACCTAAAGGATGGTCTATTATAGTGATTTATTTAAAAGACTATTTGTTATTATACCTTTACAAGAACAGGAGAAAAAATTGCCTTCACAGTGTGAATTTGTAATAATTCTCAGCCTGTTAAGAGATATCAGTGGAAAGTTCTTTCACAGAGATGTTAAACAGCCCCACCTTGTGTCAATGTTTTGTACAACAGCCATTGGAAATAATTCATAAACAGTTTCCTCAGGCTATAACTTAACATTATATGGATAATAAATTCCTTGTTGATTCTGACACATGTACTTTGGAAAAAAAATGTTTGAAGAAGTAAAGAAAATTTTACCTTGCTGGGGATTATAATTTGATGTTGAAAAAATAGAAAGAGGAAATTCTATTAATTATCTATGATATAAGATAGGCTCCCAAAAAGTTCAACCATAGAAACTATGAATCAGGAGAGATCATTTACAAACTCTTAATCATTTTCAAAAGTTTCTAGAAGATATTACCTAAAAGAAAATATCAGCTCAGGCTAGGAGAAAATTGTCTTTGGTAGAAGAAAGGTTACAGGATATACAAGTGGATCACATGGATTCAGAGCTTAATTGTATCCTGGTCATACTACTTTGTATATATTCTCCTATAGGAATTCTTATGCAGAGAGAGGATAATAACTTAGAATCAATATAAAAACAGAGTAGAAAATTAAAGTCCTATATAGAAAACATTTCTGAATTGATACTGAAAGGAAAATTGAGACTTCATCAATTAACAGTAATAGACACGGCAGAAACTGTGAAATCTTTTACTAATGCTGAAATGGACTTATTATGGGCATAAAATGAACACTGGCAAAGATCTAACAGTAATTTCTTGGGAAAGAGTGGTAGCAACTATCACAAATGCAAAAGACTTCAGTTTATAAAAAGAACTAAGTGGATACTTTCTCACGTTGTATGAGGAGCACCAACTTTTCATGCCCCTACATATTATACTGATGTAAATAAATCTGGAAAGGCAGGTTATAAGTCAGGACAAATAAGTAAAGTGGGTCAAAGCCCTATTATTCTGTTCAAAAGTCAGAATTATATGCCATTCTCATGATATTATTAGAGTTTCCAGAACCTATTCATATAGTTACTTACTCTCAATAGCAGAAATAGTTGTTTAACATATTGAAACCACTGAACTTTTCCCAGATAATTCAGAATTATCTTTCTTTTTTATGCAACTACAAGAAGGAATCAGAAATAGAAATCTATTGTATATAGTATGTATCAATCCCATGTGGGTTTACCAGTCCTCTAGCACAAGATAATGATGAAATTGATAGGCTATTGGTAGGAAATGTGCTAGAAGCCACAGAATTTCGTGAAAAAAAAAAAAACCCACCATGTTAATAGCAAAGGATTGAAGAAAGACACGGGGATCGCCCAATGACGGAGAAATGGATGAGATCTACATGAACAGTCTGGACGTGAGTGGGGGCAATGAGGGGCGAGGGGCGAGGGAAAGAGAACTTGGGGGAGCAGGAGATCCCAACTGGATCAAGAACAGAGAGGGAACACAAGGAATGTTCATGATAAATGAAGACCACATGAGAATAGGAAGAAGCAAAGTGCTGGAGAGGCCCACAGAAATCCACA
>CABHPQ010141591.1:60-25128 GCA_902168405.1 Peromyscus aztecus
AGAGAGAGAGAGAGAGAGAGAGAGAGAGAGAGAGAGAGAGAGAGAGATCTAAATAGAGCGGTACACATGTGAAGATCTTGTAGGACCAGAGGTTTAAAATTTCAGAAACTCTGAATCTATGTACAATAGATCTTTAAACGCAGCAGCATTTTACAGAAAGGAGAAAGAGTAGAACACTTTGTTTAGTAATAATTCAAAGGAATGTAGAGCCTCACTTTTAACCTCTTCTATTGTTTTCATTTTGTATGGGTCTATGAGAAGAGTTTTAAAAGCAATATTCCATCTAATAAGTTCCAGATTGGAGTAAATGAATTGCTACTTGGACAACAGAACTTGAAGCACAGTTGAATATGGTCTCATGTAGTAATTATGTAAAACATAGCAACTATACAAAGCTGCTACATATCACTATTAAGGGCATGTCTGAGAGCTTTTACATATGGTAATTAGCCCAGTGCAAGTCATTTTAATAATGGTTGTAATTACAATTATTTTCATCTAATTAATTCAAATGGATTTTTTCTCATTTCATAGTTCTCTAGCACCTATAAAGTATCTGTTTAATATCCATGGTACTCTCTTGATTCTGTTCCTTGCCTGGGTGGTCGATTTCCCTATCTCCTACCCCAATTCAGCAAAAGGCAAAACTCTGAATTGTAAAGATTCTTATATTACAACATGCAATGTGGGCTAGGATGACTGTCTATGTATGCCTGCCCTGCTCAGAAAAATCCTCCTTAGAAATTTATGATCAGCATTTTTTAATATTTCATGATTTTCATTCCAATCTATAAACATATGCATACTTGTGTGCATGCAAATATGTGTGTGTGTGCATGTGTATGTGCATGTGTGTAACATGTCATGGAGAGAGATACAAATATTAAGATGTTATAGGATCAGAGGGTTAAAATTTCAGAAATTCTGAATCTATGAGCATTAGATTTTTTAAGCTACCAGTATTTTACAAAGATTGGAAGGCATAGATAAAAGCATATGTTTCAGATGGGCAGAGGTGAGAAAGGACTCCAGATAATAAAATAATATAGATAATAAAATGCTTGAAGGTAAACCAACCATGCTAGACTTCACAGTGAAATCACAGAAGCACTAACTTTACCATTAAAGAAAATCAATCAAAATTAGAAAGCAGAGCTATGCCCTGCCCCATTTGAAATGATAATGTCTTATTAATAAATCATTTGGTTTGAGATGAGGAGGTGTCATAATTGTTCAAGGGTTTTGGCCATTTCATATCTAATTTTCACATATAATTTCACATATAATAAATAAGATATAATTATTTAAATATTTGAATACAAATCTTCCAGGCTATGTTTTAATCCCCCCCAAAGCTAAGTGGTTTACTATCCCCCATGAGTATATTTTAATGATTGATATGAATAGTTATAATAATTTGAACTGATTTTATATACACTGCAAGATCTTCTGATCACAAAACTCATTGTTACCTGCTTATTTCTCAAGCCAGATGTTATAAAGGAAGGTGAGCTGATAAACACATGTTGAGAAGCCCGCTTAACTTAGATGCTGAAACCCAAATAACTGACCCTTTCATATTTTATCCTCAAAAGAAAGATTACAACTTTATACATCTAAGTTCTGAAAAAGCCAGTCCAGCAACATGATAAAAATCTGGATTGTGAAGGCAAATAACTGATACATTTAAGCAGGCCTTTGAAAAGACTTCTAAAGCTACCCCCTTCACATCTTAATGCCACGACCATTTATTTTCAAATTCTCAACCCAGCTCTCAATTTTCCAGTCAACAGCAAACTCTTTTAGGAAGAATTAATATAAGCTACCTTTGTTATCTAGGGGCCCACACCAACAAATGTCTCTGATGAATGCCAGAACAAGACTCATGAGATGAAACTCTTAAAGAGAACCAAGTACCAGAATAACCAGTGTTCCGGGAAGTAGCAGTGAGATAGACCCAAGTTTATAAAATGCATACATAGCTGAAAAGCAGATCAGATCACTTTGCAACCCACTCCAGAGAGAACTGCATTCTTTCATATGTTCATGTTTACATTAACAGAATATTTTAATGATGCATTTTAATTATTAGTTTGACAATAAAGTTCTCATACCAAATGCCAAGCAGTGATATTCAGTATTTCTTAGTTGGCATCTAGCACATTGAAATAAGGAAGAATGGTAGTGTTTTTTCAGAGTACTCAATAGATTTGTTTTTGATGTCCAACATACATCATTGGGCAACATCTTTTTCCTTAAACTAAATATATGTTTAGTTAAGTTTTATCATTTCTATCTGCCACATCCCCAATTTATTGGGGTTGTTCATTGCACTTTTTATTTCTTTTTCTTTTTGTAGAAATGCTTGTAAGTATTGTTTAAGTAATTTCAAGTAATATGATTGTAATGGAATATCACTGACATGAAGGTCAGGGAATATTTAATTACTTATTCCTATGTGGTTTTGTAGGATAAGACATTTGAACTTTTGTCCATCAGGGCAATAAGTGATCTGTATAGACTGACCTCTAAAATCTCAAAACAACTTATATCAAATAGAATGATGCAGTAAGTGTGGTTACAACACTTTCTCATAGATTCTTTTATTTTATAAAGTTTAATGTTCATTAATTAGTATGTTACCACATACAAGACATGAGAAGAAATGAAATTAGAGACGTGTGAAAAAGAAAGTTTGATGTCATCTGTGACCTCCTCCTGGAGGCCTTTCATCATTTGCCCATTAAACTGCTCTTCCAGCAGACCCAGTGGTATATCTGGGTTTTTATTTTGCCCTTTGTCCTAAGATCAACCAAGGCCACTATGAATAGCTAACAGAATCAGCTGAATAAATTCATTCGCAGGTGCAGGATTGGCAGGGGAGTGTGTTCAGCTCATTTGGATAACAGATTTTCTTCTGCCTGGTGGTCCAGGACAATCCCTCCACCTTTGTGAGTTTCCTTGATATCAGTTCCCCTGTCTGTGTTCACATCCTGTCTTTGTGATGGCTAGAGACCAATTAGTGTGGTCTCTTTTCATTTCTCTCCAGATCTCAGTGCCAAATATCCATGATTCACACACTTTTTTTTTTTATCATTTCTCCTACCCATGCCCTATAGGTGAGATTATATTTCCACGTTCCAATACTTCTGCATCCTTGAACACTCCATGTAAGAATATTTCCATACTTAGATGAGAATAATCCCATTCTCTTTCTGTCTGGTTCTCCACTTTCTCTATGCATATATAAATGTGGTGGTATTGTGTTCCCCAAAATATTGTGTACCTTGATAAACTTATCTGGGGTCAGAGAACAGGACAGCCACAATATTAAACATAGAGGATAGGCAGTGGTAGCATATGCCTTTAATCCTAGCATTCCAGAGACAGAAATTCCTCTGGATCTCTGTGAGTTCAAGGCCACATTAGAAACAGCCAAGCATGGTGACACAGCCTTTAATCCCAGGAAGCCAGCCTTCAATCCCAGGGAGTGGTGGTAGAAAGCAGAAAGGTATATAAGGCGTGAAGAAACTCAAGGCATTTGGCCTGGGTAGGCATTTGGCCTGGAGAAGCATTTGGGCTGGTTAAGCATTCAGGCTTCTAGCAGCAGTTCAGCTGAGAGTCATTTGGATATGAGGACATAGAGGCCTCCAGTCTGAGGAAACAAGACCAGCTGAGGATCCGGCAAGGTGAGATAGCTGTGGCTTATTCTGTCTCTCTGACCTTCCAGTGTTCACCCCAATACCTGGCTGAGGTTTGTTTTTATTAATAAGACTTTTAAGATTCATGCTACATATAAATGCTTTTAGAAGCTTGTTATATTTCTGCTAACAAGCTCCATTTGTAAATATGTAGGAAAAAATGAGACTACTACCCAGGAACCTATCTGGAGAACTTTCAAGAATAAAACTTCTCTGAGTCATGATGACCCATTCAGTTCTCATCACTGTACCTTAACACTGACATGCATTTTTTTTCAATGTCTTTCCTATTAGCTTTACATCACCTTTGGCTCTTGTTGCTCCCTACAGAGCTGGAGTTGCTCTGAAAATAAGATCAACGTCTTACACAAACATCCTTGAAAACATTAGTTTAAGCCAAAGCTAGAGCTTCTGCTAACATAATGTAAAGAAACATACATGGCCTGTGAAAGAGCGTACCCTAAGGCAGAGGTATTATGAGAATGAAGTAAAGTGATCCCTGTCAAGTCTCCAGTGTTTTAGACATCACCATGAAAGTGCCTGCTAAACAGAGGTCAGCATGCTAAGTAACTAATTAGTAGGAGAAGTGTAGGAAGGAAGTGTCCTGACGGCAGCCAGGTGAACTGCAGACGTGTCTTTCTGTGAATTCACAGCATCTTCAGGCCCTGCATTAGACCGCAAGTCAACAAGTAAAGGGAGACCACAGTGGGAAGATGAAGCTTCACTTGTTGTCAAGTCCCAAACAAACCCCACAAAAGACTTTCAGTCTCTTCCTTGGTGAAGTTTCAAGTCATCGAAGAGCTCTCCGCAGAGGAATCTGGTGCTTCTCTTCTTACATCATCTTCTTCTCCATCCCTTCATCCCTCCCTCCCATTTCTCCCTCTTGATTTCGGTTTTGAGAATAACTGTTCGTCTTAAACTTCTCCAAAACACACAAAGAGAAATCTGTGAAGCAGGCACTGGGGAAAAGATGGTGCAGGAGAGTGTGGTGTTTCCAGCAAAGGCTGGAGCAAATGGGAGGCAGCTCACACTTGCCCTGGAGTGTTTCCTGGAGGCACTCCCTAGACTACACACTGTCAGAAGATGCCTAAGCAAGACATGCCAATTAGTGAGCTGGAGACACAGAGATCAAAATTAAGTGGGAAGAGCTGAAATGAACAAGATTTTCAGGGTGGTGACAAACAAGGAGAGCTGTGTAGACACCAAGTCTCAGAAGTTGCAATGCAGGTTTCCTGGAGCATTTGGCTGAAAAGTAAATGCAGAGAAGCCATTCCATGAAATGTTGCAAAGACTACCTACCAGTGGAAATCAGTTCCTAGGGGAGAATTGGTACCCAGAAGGTGCGTCTCAGTTCCAATCATTCACGAAGGAACAGAGTACCACTGTGCACACATGACCATTTGTGCTGCTTCAGAGTCAAACTTACGAAGGCAGATTATTTTCAAAACATAACAGACACACACTCTTATATTTAGTATTCCATCTCTGTAGGAAACCCCGATTTGCAGGCCACAGTGAGAGATGGAAACTCTTTACCAAGCCTCAAGCCTTTCAAGAATTTATAAACACTATGGTATGAATGCTGAAAAGCCAGAGGTTACTATTATCCAAAATACACCTCATCCTCCTATCAGAATTATTTTCTTAAATGAGCCCAAAATTTGAACAAACAAAAGTCTAGGCACTATTGTGTTTATGGCTACCTGTTCATCTGCCTTAAATCTCCCACACAGACTTTCAGGAAACTGACCACACTGCTGGGTTCCTCGTCTTTGAGTCATTTTATTTAACTTTCTTTTTAATAGAAGGGGATACAAATAATTTCAACAGCAGCAAGAACTAAATACAAATTAGCTTAATAATAAATTAAACTGCCAGTTAGAATTTGCATCATACTATCAACCACGTGTACTTAATCATCAAGTATTATGTTTAGTGTTTATTTTAGTATGAAATCTACATGCACCCTGTGATGAGGACATATTTTGAAAAGTTACCACTTAACCCAGTGTAAACTGCTGGCCTTTAGTTTGCTTTAATTAGTTTATTGTCACGCTTAAACAAGATATGAGTATTTCAAAGAGGCTAAGGTCCAACCGAGCTTAACCTTTATCTGGCCCATTTAAACACGTGAGCCGCAGCACTAATTCTCTTCAACAAAATATATTCTCATTAAGCAAGAAACATAGAATGAGTATAATTTTACAATCTGGCATTGGAGATACTTTCTTATCAAACAGAGGAAGGGAGCCCAAATACATGAGAGCAGCCTTTCATCTGGGGTGAGGCCCCTGGCCAAAGATGAGGAGAGGTAGCTGGATTTGAGAGCACTGTACCACAGAGAGGAATCTGCACTGAGTTCCAGAAATGTGTGTGGGAAACCATTCTTGAGGCTTTGGGGGCCCAAACCAAACATTGAAATAGGGACAGACATGCACAAGTCAGGTATAGAAATCCATAAAACAGTCAAGAGTCCTTCTGTAATAGACTCAGCATATATTTGTATATTTGTTCATATAGATATGAACATATACACACATATGTTCAAAGAAAAAGACAAGAAAGAGACAAGGAAGGAATTGGAAGAAGGGGCCTCAGAAGGGGCTGGAGGGAGGAAAGGGAAGGGGAAACTGATATATTTATATTTTAATTAAAATGTATAAAAAATAATAAAATGGGTCTCTAAGTAATATGCATCATGGTTTTTTTTCTTTTAGTACTGATAGCATTTTTTATAAAGGACAAATCAACATAAAACATAAATATTTACTTAGCTCCTTCAATAAGGAAAGCTTTGCAAGACAGAAATTGTTCCCATGTGTTAAAGGACTCAAAGATGGGAACAGAATAAGGTGAGTGGCAAGCCTTTGCTTGCAGTTTGTAAGATTTATTAATAATTGCTTTGTTTTCATTGTTAGTATATATTAATTGCATAAAATGAATATCAATTCTTGAGGTAGCGTTATGTTTAAAATTTCCTATAAACATATGCCATATGAATTCACATATGTGTTAAAGGGAGATTATCAGACCAGATATATTGATAAACTGTAGAATCCTACAATTTCTGTGATGGTCATACATAATCTTTATTATCTTTTTATTTTGGTCAAGAAAATGAAACTCTATCATTTCAGATATTGTTTGTAAATAGTTTGTTCAGTAAATAAGTTTATAACCTAGGATTATATTCATTGTATTTTGTTATGGCTATTCCCGAGGGAAAGCAAAGTTAGAGAGAGCTCTTCAGACTTTAATTCTGACATAATTACTTATATGTGCAAATACATAGAGAAGTTTAGTCACACGGTTAGGCAGCTAATTGTGTTGAAAATACAATTGCCTGCACATAAGATAATCGCGCCCCTAGGGTGCACACTTCTGCTTCAGAACTATTTTTAAGCCCTCAGGAATTTCAGCTACCTCTTGACTCTTGGAAAACAATATCAAGACGGAAACAACTAGATGGAACCATACATCTGTTTCATAGCCACAACATTAAATTTGATTGCAAAATAACAGCAAGAAATTAAAAGTTGAAAAGTTGGCAACTGTGAACATGACAAATAGCAATGCTTGCACCATCAATTTTCCATATATATGGTGAATAATTGAGTCACATCAGGAACTGATGTTCTTCACAGTAGGAAAGTAGGCATTTATTGCAAATTCTAGCCTTGGTAGTCAATTTTAGTTCCTACTCTCATTCTGCATCAAAGGGTGTCTTTGAAACATTGAAAAGTACCTGGAAATTGAACTTATTTATCACCACTCATGATGAAAGAGACACACAGAAGCCTTAAGACTCTCAGAAAGAAAGAATTATTCCCCCAGAGGAGAAAAACTCCCTTAAAAATTTTAATAGTTGCAGCACAGATTTCTTTTCACAAATCAACTGTCTTACACTATCCATTTTTCTAGTTTTATTAACATGAGTCCCTATATTCACAGTTGAGTATGTTTTCCTTTGTGGGTAATACGGTTTTTACCAAGAAAATGTGAAGAGAGTTGAAAGCAGACTTAAAAATATGTTTCATGGGGCTGGAGAGATGGCTCAGAGGTTAAGATCACTGGCTGAGTTCAATTCCCAGCAAACACATGGTGGCTCACAACCATCTCTAGTGGGACCTCATGCCTTCTTCTGGCATAAAGGCATACATGAAGATAGAGACTCATACATAAAATAGATAAATAAATCTTTAAAAAAACATGTTTCATAAAATTCTGCCAAAAATAATTGGCCATATTTTACAATTTTATGTGTCAATTACAAATACCATGGCTTCAATTATTTGGATATGTCCAGATACATTTCTAGCAAAGATTTTTCTTGCTAAAAGTATTTCTGGGCATGTCAATGTTTCATAATTTTGATACGCTAGCCTTGGTTTGTTTCTAAATATTATTTTACAGGAAGCAAATACATTATAATTACTAGCTTGGAAGAAATGATTTTAAATGTCAAAATTAAAATCTTTTCAAATAAGAAAATGTCAAAGACGGGGCTCCATGATTGCCTTCTCCTCTAGTGGTTCTCCTAATGTTGGCATTGCCGCACGCTGATGGCATTTCACCATCACAGATATACCAGTTGTAATGTTTCATCTTGGCAGCTGACAACCTGGAAGATAGACTGTGACCCCTTCAGACTGAATTAAGATATCAACCATTATTTGGTTGGCCCCACTAGGCTCACATGGCATGCCCACGGCTTTCAATCTATTATCTTTACTGCTAACAACAAAGCTTGAAAATAGGTATTATTAGCATTTTACAAATGAAAAGTCATGTGATCACACTCTTAATTATAGTTAATTGACTGATTAGATAGATGTGAGCTTCAAATCAGGGTATCATAATTTTTCAGTGATTTTTAGATGAAATGTTATCAAAGAACAGTTTGGACAAACACTGGACATGTGGAAGCCTTCCTGGATGTTAAGCTATGGCTCTTCTCTACCATAATGAGTGATTACAAAACCTTGTCAGTTCAAACTCTTTACTGAGTAGGAAAGTATCTCAAATTTCCATCTATTATCAATGCAGCTTGCATAAATTCTCCATGGAAAAGTCTTACTTGATGACAATAAATTTCTGGGATTTCATGCTCCTGCCATGTCTAATATGTAATATGAATGGGGGATAGATAAAGAGTTCATGTAATCACGGTGGAGAAATAGTCCCCGGTCTGCCCACTGCCAGCTGCCAATGGTGGAAGTACTCCTCTCCAGTCTCAGGGTAAAACATCAAAGAAGATTAGATGCAGTGGTCTTTCTCAAGTAATAGCAGAAGAAGGAGGGTAAATCCATACTTCTTTGTTTTGTTCTAGTCAGACACTCAGCAGATCAAATGATGCCTGAGCACACTGAGAAGTCACCATTGTCCTCACTACTACTCACTACTATTCTCGTTGTCCTCCCTACTGATTCAAATGCTGACATCATCTCAAAGTGCCCTCTCAGGCCACCTAGATACCATGTTTATTCTGCTCAGATCATTGGTTACCCAAGGATACTTTTCACAGGCTCTGCCCTCAAATGCAATGCATGATAGTACACTGAGCACACCAGTCTTCGCTTTCTTTAGTGATCCTGAGCACTGACCATAACTTCTTACCCAGGCTTATTATTCAAAATTAGTCAAATACCATCTTATCTTTAACTTCACAATCTTTGATAATTTGAAAAGAATTTTTTTAAAAAAAATAATATGAAACATAGTCTTGCTCTGGAATGTCATTCTCTATGCTATGAATGTGTGTTGCTCTGACTGGTTGATAAATAAAATGCTGATTGGCCAGTAGCCAGGCAGGAAGTATAGGCGGGATAAGCAGACAAGGAAAATTCTGGAAAGAGGAAGGTTGAGTCAGAAGTCACCAGCCAGACACAGAGGAAGCAAGATGACAAGGCAGAACTGAGAAAAGGTCCCAAGCCTGTGGCTAAACATAGATAAGAATTATGGGTTAATTTTAGTGTAAGAGCTAGCCAATAATAAGCCTGAGCTAATGGCCATACAGTTCATAATTAATATAAGCCTTTTTGGGTTTATTTGGGTCTGAGCGGCTGCAGACTGGGTGGGACATGGGAAAATTTCCAACTATATAGTTTCCCTTTCCAAGAGTTATCATGGAGTTCAAGAATAACAGCCACCAATATCTCATAGGCATATTCTAGTTGCCCAAGGAGGCCTTTGTGGTTTAATATTGCTAATTATAGAAACAAAAGCTTTTGTGTATGTGTGTGAATATGAATGTGCATGTGTTCATGTAGGTATACATGCATATGTGTTTGCATGTATGTGACAGCCAGAGATGGATGTCAGGTGTTTTCCTCAATTGCTCCCCACCTTACATTTTGAAACAGGGTATCTCATTGAACTTATAGTTCATCCATTCTGCTAGGCTAGGGATACAGATGTTTCCACATCCCCCAACACACATCAGCACTGGGGTTGTGATGATTTCCATGGGTGCTAAAGATCTGAACTTAGATCTTCATGCTTGTCAGGCAGACTTTACCTGTTAAAAACTTTGCTATTTTTAAGATTATAATACAATCACATTTCCTCCTTCCCTTTCTTCCTTTCAAATCATCCCAATCACTCATCCTTGCTCACTTTCAATTTCATAGCCTCTTTTTTAATTGTTAATTGCATGTATAGATATGTATTCAGATATACATATATATTCCTAAATATAGCATGCTTGCTCTGTATAGTTACTTGAATGTAGTTTCAGGGCTGACTATTTGGTATTGCATAACCATATTTTTTTCAACTTGAAAATCTTTTTTTTAAAAATCTTTCAGAAACATGTACTTTTACTTTCAAGTAGATTAAGTCCTTAAAAATTGATTCCAAGGTCATTCAAATTGAGTACAGTGTTGAAGAGGGACATAGTTAATTAATTAGCTTAAAAAGATGCATCCTAGCTCTCAACAGTGATCCCCCAAGCATGATCAGCACCTCCAGGATCCTTGAGAACTATCAGGAGATTTGCAAGGGTGGGATATTTCAATGTTAACAGTAAAATGTTATCTGCCTTCTTCACTATGATACTCCTACAAGCTAACTGTAGACTTTTTTTTTATAATATGAGCAATAACATAGTCTATGGATGACAGAAGCTATAATGAGAATTATTTTTGCTGTTGAGTAAAATACAGAAACAGATTTACACATTGAAAGAAAAAGTTGTTTTCCTTCCTAAATTATTGTATTTCTAAAACTGTATTTATTTTTCATAAAGGTATTGTTTGCTTTGTTGAAACAAAGTGAGGGAATCTTATTTTTGCACATTTTTTGTGGGTTTCATTTTAGGTAGGTAGACTAGGATGTTTTTAACCTCTAAACTTCCTGTGTTGGTCCCCTGATCACTGTCATGGGCCACCACAAGAGGATACTGTGCAGTTACTATATTATTCTAAATAAATAATTATATTTTTAAAATTATTTCTTTCTTTTTCTATTCTTTTTTTTTTGACAGTGTCTCCCTGTGTAGCCTCAACTTGCCTAGAACTCAAATGTACATCAGAATGGCCTCTAATCACAATGATCTGGCTGCATCTGCCTCCCAAATGCTGACAATAAATAACATGCACCATGATAGCAAAGTTCTCAGTTTTAACCCTCTAATATGATAAATATTATTAAACTCAATTTGTAAAAAGACAGCTTTTGGGAGTCTTAAAAGTAATTTTTAAGAATTAATAGGGGTCCCAGGAACAAAAACTTCTGAAAATTACAGCTTTTCAATATCTCCTAAAAAGGATACACACAGACTTATTACTAAGGAAAGCATGTTATCAGCTAAGCACTTTATTTTCTACATGTGAGCTAGTCTTCCCCCAGCATCATTAATTCAGACAGGCACTGTTCTCGTTGGCCTGGGCCTGCTATGTTGCTATATAATTTGTGCTAGCCTCAACTCACAGAAATCCTCTTGCCTCACCCTCCTGAGTGCTAGGCTTACAGGCATGTGCTAGCACACGCCAGCTTGTTGCTCTGATTTTATGAGCAAAAGTTCTCTGGCTTAGAAAGCTCAGAGGGAACACTGGGTGAGACCCAAGGATAAGGGTATTGAAACTTCAGGGTCTTATTTTTGACACTTTTCTGCCTTATGAAAACATACAAACAGTAGAGACCTGAGCACATGAAAAGATGGTCATCATCATTGTGTCACAAGACAATGCAAAATAAAGCCCTAATGGGGCATCATTTCTTACTACCTAGATAGTCTTGATAATGTAACAAGAAAATAACAAGGTTTTGTAATTATTGCAAAGAAATATATAGATAAGAAATATAATTTATTTGATATTTTATAATAAATATATAATAATACGTATATTATATATTCTTATATTATGTATAAGAAATATAATTTATAATATATTTATAAGAAATATAAAATAATTGCAAAGAAACAACAACACATGTATACTTTCTGCAAGAATGTGAAATGGTGAGATGGAAAATAACTTGGCAATTCTCTACCTAGTTATATGTATGGGTCATCATAGGACTGAACAATACCCTCCTCAGGTAAACAACTAGGACACATGAAGAAAAGAATGCTCTGAGAGAATTTACACACAACTATCAATACCAGCATTGTTTACAACAGCCCTCAAGTGGAAAAAAAATCTCAAATTTTCATCAGCTGACAATGGATGCATAAATTGGGGCATATGCATGAAGTGAAGTATTATACAGCAGCCAAAAATAATGAAGCTCTGATACATGCTATCACATGACTGATTCTCAAGAACTCTTTGCTAGGTGATAGAAGGCAAGGCACAAAAGACAGCACATGGCATGGTCCCATTATCTGAAATGTCTAAAAAGTTAATGTTAAACTGGTCAAATTTAGACGGCCTTTGCCTGGAGATGGGATGGAATCAGGATTAACAGTAAATGTTATTGTGGTCATAAAATGTATTAAGCTGGATTTCATGGTATGAGTTGTAGTGTTTCATAAATTTATTAAATGTATGGACTTGTACATGTGAAATAGGTGAGTGTAATATAGCAAATGGGTCTCCATAAATGACGCTTTACATGTTGCAAGGATTTAATGACATGTTTCATATTGCTGAAGGCAGATAAAGTAGTTAAATAATATCAACCTAGTGGGTCAGTGACAGGAAAGCAAAATACAAAACATAGGACTTAAAATTTTTAAAGCAATTATAGAGGAAACACATGAAAGTCATGCAAAAAATATTAAGAAATAGTGACTCATTTTAATGAGTACAGACTTAATTAAAATTAGTAAGCTCTTTTAAAGGGAGTCTGAGACATGACTATTCATGAAGATTTCTGAAAGACTATTTAAATTAACTCATACTTTATTTTCATTACTGATAGAAGACTTTTAGCTAAAGGGATCATCAAGGCATAGTACTTCCTGTACTGAGACACCAGAATGAGATGGCCAGTGATGCAGCCTGGGCTTATCTATTCATCTTTACACATCCCCAGAACCTTCATCTATAACAGAATTGATAATAGCTTCTGTCAGTACTGATAAAAATATAGGATGCATTTTTGTTGTTGATAGAATGAAATGGAGCTATTGCATGTGAAATACTGACATCTTGAAACAGGAAAACATGCTGAATAGTTAGACTGAATCCCTACTGTTAGTTGAAGCAATTGACACACAAAGGAATCCCCAAGAGATAAGAAATAGCATAAGGAACTTAGTTATTAAAAGAACAATAATTTAAAAATCATGTGTATCAAAGAAAAAGAGGGAAAATAACACAAAAATATTAATGTTCAATACTGATATTCCAAACATAAGTCTGTTCCAACTCTTTACAGTCTCAGAGAGACTAGGGAGGGTTTGGGGGGGAGCTCTGTGATAAAGGACTTGCCTAGCCTCTATGAAGTCACAAGTTCATGCCTAGCGCTGGGGGTAGAGGTGCAGAGCATGAGTCAGCATGGAGATTAGAATGGACACATTTGATGTTTTTTTTTTCCAAATGGAAACTAGAAGAGAGAAAGCAGCAATTAAAGGCTACATAAAATGATGAAGCACAGGAAAGATTTCAGAAGCTCAACCAAGATCAATTCTCTGGTTTGTTTTTCTCATCTTGGAATTCTATTTGCCCCTAGAGACAGTGCCACTGACCCTTTCCCGCTTCTAGAGCTGTCTGAAGTACCAACTCTGATCCTCTTCTAGGGAAAGAGGGATTTAAAAAAAAAATCAATGCTCTGAAGTGCTGAAATCAATGGCATCTTGTAAGTATTCCAGCTCAGTTTTGAGATAATCCAAGGACTTGCCTTCTCACTGCAAGATCAAGGCACTACTTTCTACTTCACTGCAATAATTTGGATTCACTGCACCACAGTTTAGGTGACGCTCTTTGCTTGCTGTTGCAGGCCATAGCTGGATATGTCTTACTGGAGTACTGTGGATTTCATCTTTGATTTATAGTTGAATGAGACATCCTCACGGCTAGAACTTTGCAAACCCCAGTTATCTCAAATATCCATGTGACTTTATAGCTAAAATTTCATTCACCACCAATGCCCATGACATGTCTATTATATCCTTACTATACAATACCGGGTCATGCTTGTGGTCTCTATAATGAGCAAATGAGTGAACATTAAATTAATTGATGTTGTCATCCGGGCACCTTCCCAACAGGCATGGTCACTGTGAAGGATATTTCTCTGAAACAAACATGCTCATTGATGAATTGCCAGTTTCTGTTTAGAAACAAAAAGCACCTTAGCAACCATCAAATTTCTTTATATCCCCATTCTAGTAAATTACAAGCTATCAAAACGGCACACATTTTGAAAGTTTATAATATGCAAATGAGCTGTCTTCTTGCCATGCTGTAACTTGAGATAATAAAGAACTTTGAAAATAAATTCTGTGGAAACGAAACCTGGTATCTTTGGGTGTCAGAGGCTATTTTGACTAAGCTCATTTCAAACTGTAATAGCAGCAAAATTAAGCCATTAAAGTTACAAATAAAAGAGCACCATTGGTTCAAAGAATAAACAGGACTAATTGGATACACATATGCCTGCTAGCCTGTATATCTCAAGTGTGTGGCTCATCAGTAGTTATTACTAAAGTTGGCAGAAATAATGGACATTGTAAATTACATTTCTAGACTCTTTTTTGTGTAAATTTCTTTGAGGTTATCTTCCTAAATAAATCATTGAATAAATTCTAAGAAAAATATAAACACAGGGACATGAAAATACATTTCTTCTTCTGTCATCACCTTTTGATACTTGTTACTGCAATGGTGCATGGATAAATAAGATGCATAAATGATCAATAAAAATAAACATTGCCTATTTCCTATTTAAATTTATTGAAGTCAGTGTTCTTCTGAGTAATAAAATATTATCAGTAATACATCAATCCTTTAAAAGAATTTAAGATAAGTGTGGAGGTCAACATTGAGTTTGAATGCTAGTCATGAGTTCATTTGGTGTTTATTTTTGAGATACTAGGTTTGGGGGAATATATATGTACATATAAACACAGACATACACATATGTACAAATATCATCTTCATGATTTATGTGTGTTATCATTTTTACGAATTTATTTCACAAATAATAAGCTATAAATAAAAGCATAAATTATAATTTAGTCATGATCACAGACTCCAGAACAAAAGTAAGATACTACTCAATTTTATCTGCCAGATCAGCAAGTGATAGTACTTATTTAGGCTCTAGAACATTCTAAGTAGCATGGGAGTAATTTGTCTAAATGTGCTGGTTCCAAGGCTGAGAACATGTCATGCTCAGTTTCCTCAGAAGACACCAAAGTGCCTGCAGAAACCAGTTGATCTGAGTTTAGCTTTCACACCTCATCAAAGAAGCTTCTTTTCATGCCAGAGTTTACTCTGGGGATTCACACTAGGAAAAAGTCAGAGAGTAAGTGACTATGGTATGCACAGCCCCAATTTGTACATGTACAATAAAATCACTACACCTAAGGCTCAGGGAACTACAAAGATGTGGGAGTGGAAAGATTTTGAGTCAGATACCTAAGATGCTCTCTGCTAGATAGTGCCTTCTACCTTTGAAAGGTAAGCTACATCCACAACATCTCAACAATGTGGTTGCCTAAATGAGACTTGAAGAATGACTACATCAGTCAAGAAGGCCCCACTGCTAGATGAAGAACTACAGGCATTCAATGTCTGTTGAGGGACAGAAAGTCAGTTTCCACCCAAGTGGTGATCCCTCTGTGTACATATATATGAGCAATATTAAATAATTGTATATATTATATAAAAATAATAAAGAAAGAATAGAAGGTCCTGTGTGACATTAAAGGTGTTGGATCAGGAGGTAAAGGAGTAAAATAATGTAAATACATTGTATTCGTGCATGAAACTCTGAAAAAATTAAATATTCTAATTAAAAATAAAAACTTTACCAATTGACCTGCTAACGTGGAAGGAGAATGATCAGGAGGCTCTAAACCTCAGCAAAGAACTACAGAAGCTAAGGACGACTGAGAGCAGGAGAGACCGTACTCTCCAAAGGAGACTTCCAACTGATTATCCAGTACCGAGTGGTCAGTCCTGGGATCACACACATAAAGTGAGCGTTATATAGACTGACAGGATGTTTTCCTGTATTGAGAAATACAAATAGGAAAAGAGGTCATGAATTTAATGGAGGTGGTTGAGGGTTACATGGGAATATTTGGAGGGAGGAAAGATATAATGACACTTTAATTTCAAAAACTAAAAAAGAAAGAAAGAATCGGTCAGATAAAAATTCTTTCACCCAAACATTTTTAAGTATGGGTATTTATGAATACTACTAAACTAAGTTATACATTTATAATGTGATATAATTTTTGCATGGTTCATCATCATGATTAGGGAAGAAATGGGGAAGAACAAGACAGATATTGTTTTGTATGGAGGAAAAATAATCACCATTTTCACAGCCAACAATTATTTAGAAAACGACGTACAAAGTTCATGAAATATTAGTCAGTTGCTTGTTTGTTACTAACTAGAGATTCTCCAGTTAACCATCTATTTTAATTATCCAAAAGAAAAGAAAACAATTCTATGTGATAACCATTGGTCATGCGGTCTACTAATGTCTTGGATGTACCAACAAAACTAAGCATGTGTGGACTTGTGATGAGACAAGCAAATCACGGGATTTTTCTTCTTCCAGCCCAATAATCCAGACTCATTATTAAGAATTTAGTATGATTAGGATGACATTAATTTTCCTATGTTACTTGTGCAGTGACCACTGTGCATAAAAAAAAAAGTTTTAAAAAACTTGCTGACTAGAAAATATGTGTCAGTATAACAAGAATATTGTCATTGTATTATCCTGCTAAATTCTCATACTAAATTTACCACGAGCTTGCTGTTTTATATGAATAATTGAGTACAAAATGCTCTGGTATTATGTTAGTATTATATAGGTCATGACTCTAATCTCAGCATTTTGCAGGTTGAAGCAGGGGGAATCTGAATTTGAAGGCATCCTGAGATACATAGTGAGGCTCTGTCAGAATATGGAGTCAAAAGAAGACCTCTAAATCTGCATATTTAGTAGTTTTTTCAGCCTCTGTGCTCTTATTCTTTGTGTATAGTCTTGAGTATTGCAAAATTGTAGAAATTAAAAAAATAAAAACAATTTAGCTCTCATTATACTTATATGTTGTGGATATCACTGTGTATAAATAAAATGGTGATTGGCCAGTAGCCAGGCAGGAAGTATAGGTGGGACAAGCAAAGAGGAGAATTCTGGGAACAGGAAGGCTGAGTCAAGAGACGCTGCCAGCCACCGCCATGAGTACCGACATGTAAGATACTGGTGAGCCACAAGTCATGTGGCAAGGTACAGACTTATTGAAATGGGTTAATTTAAGATGTAAGAACTAGATAGCTAGAAGCCTGAGCCATTAGGCCAAACAGTTTAAATAATATAAGAGTCTGTGTGCTTATTTTATAAGTGGGCTGCGGGACTGCCGGGGATTTGCGGGAGCTAGAGAGAAACTCTCCAGCTACACTTATAATCTAAAATTTTCTCCCTACAGTCCCAAACCTAGTCTCCCTTTTAAAAATCCATGGTTTCTGTGAAAGGAAACAGGGTTCAACAGAGTGATTATCATCAGTCAGTTCTAGAACCATGCAGAGTTGAATGAGCTTGAAAGAAAACTCTTGTCCAGCCTCAGATGACTCTCTGGCTCTGACATTATTAGTTCACCACTTTCTCAGATTCAAAGAAGACGCCATTAAGTCATGCCTGACATGTTGACCCATGAAACCATTGTGCAGTGTGATGGTATAAGTGGATGATTCTGCTGCAATGTTGGCAGGTAGCAAAGGACAGTGAGCAGACGTGGGAAGCAAAGGAGATCAGCAGGTAGTGGGACAGGAAGGGAACAAAACATCTGAAACCATCCACAGACTACATGAAACTACTTCTTGTTTGGTAAAGGTTTCAACTGTAAGAGCTTGTGTTTGCAAAATCGTCCTCAAATGTGACTGTATTCATGAGGAAAACACCTTTGGGGTTTAAGGTGACAAGTGTCACTTATGCAGCAATTTTTCCCCTACAAAACCTTTTGAAATATAGTAATTACATGGTCATAAGGAAGTGACAGCAGTGTTCTGAGAACAGCCAACTGAGAAGTCTGTGAGAGGACAATTACAGACATTCTCCTGTTCCCCAAGGAGGCTATTTTCTTTGCAGGAACAACAGGAGACATTAGTGGCAGGGACTGTGTTACTATTCAGTAGAATTATTCAATGATTTTGCATCATGAATAGTTCTAGGGAGGAAGCGTTCTCATCATGGCTAAGAACATACTGTCCGAGCCACTGCTCTATTCTCCTCTTTTGTGAAATGCATCTTCTTTTGTGAAGTGTCTTAATTGACTCTATTGTGAGTATTATGGGCTGCTATATTGAAAGGTCTAAAGAGAAACAGTGGAGGCAAGAACCATGTGGGGAGAATTCAGAGCAGAGGGCAGGAAGGGGGCGGACAGCCTTCCTGCCTTGGTAGCTGCACACATTACAGAAGCATTCTATTGCTGGAAGGAACAGAGGGACTCTAACAGAAGCATGAGGAAGTAACTCCTCACTCTAACGAAGATGGTCACTACCATAAAGATGAAAAGTAACACATGTTGGTAAGGATCTAGGAATCCATGAACACAGTTGGTAGGAGTGTAAATTAATGCAGCCATCATTTAAGACACCACAGAGTCCATCACTAGGGACTCTACATCCATTAGTATGTATCACTTGATGAATGGATAAAGAAAATGTTGTAGGCGGTGGTGGCCCACGCCTTTAATCCCAGCACTCGGGAGGCAGAGGCAGGCAGATCTCTGCAAGTTCGAGGCCAGCCTGGGCTACATAGCGAGTAAAGGCACAAAGCTACACAGAGAAACCCTGTCTCGAAAAAAACAAAAAAACAAACAAACAAAAAAAGAAAATGTTGCACATATGAATAATGGAACAGTATTCATCTGTGGAAAAGAATGTTACCTGAGTAACAACCAAGATGTGTGGTGATATTGTGTCCTCCAATATATTGTGCACCCTAATAAATTTATCTGGGGTCAGAGAACAGAACAGCCACTAGACAGACATAGAAGCCAGGCATGGTGGCACACACCTTTAATCCCAGGACTTGAGATCTCATGTCCTCCTTGAGAAAGACACATGCCTTTAATCCCAGGAAGTGATGGCAGGAAGCAGAAAGGTATATAAGGTGTGAGGACTAGCAACTAGAGTCTTTTTATGCTTTGAGGCTTTTAGCAGCAGTTCAGCTGAGATCCATTAGAATGAGGACTCAGAGTCTTCCAGTTTGAGGAAACAAAATCAGCTGAGAAGTTGGCAAGGTGAGGTTAGCTGTAGCTGGTTCTGCTTCTCTGATCTTTCAGTGTTCGCCCCAATACTTGGCTCCGAGTTTGTTTTTATTATTAAGACCATTTAAGATTCATCTTACAAAGATGCAATTGGAATATATTATTTTGGGGGGAGGGGAGACACAGAAAGACAACTACCATATGATGTCACTCACATGTAGAATCAAAAAAAAGTTGATGTGATAGAAGTTGAAGGTAGAATGGGGTTATCAGAGGCTGGGGACTGTAGAGTAGAGTGGGGGAAGGGACACAGAGAAAGGATAGTCTAAGTGTGCACAGTCTAGTGACCCTAGATAACAATTACATATGTAAAATTCAAAAATATTTTCAATATTCTCATCATAAAGAAGATAGACAACCCGAGAAGTGATATTTGTCTACTCTGATTTAAATTATTATACAACATGTACATATGGAAACATCACATGGGAACACAATAACATATACCTTTTGGGGGGTTTTGTGTATCAATGTAAGAATAAATTTTACCCAAAGGAAACAAATGAGGTCTGTTATTTATCAAAAAAATGTTGAAAATATTTATTGGGGCAAATACAGTAGAAATATTTCTTGCCTCTGGGGTCAGTGGATGGAAAATAACATAAAAAAAGAGTTCTAAGAAAAAAAGAAAGAGAAAGAAAGAAAGAAAGAAAGAAAGAGAGAGAGAGAGAGAGAGAGAGAGAGAGAGAGAGAAAGAAAGAAAGAAATTCTCATATTTTGCTGAAAATGGATGAAAACTTAGAAATGAATATCTAATGAGAAAAAATTCTGGGCATATTGCTGAGTGGGCAATAGCAAGAGGTTATTTTATTCTCATTTTAGAGCATGGGTGAGATCAATACCAGCTGAAGACATGGACGTCACTGACAGCTTATTTATATTAAGCACAATTAGCAAGAATTGCTTGGTCTTTGATATTCCCAAATTTTATACTATTTATATATCTCTCTTTTGGAGGGTTCATTTTGTGTACTCTAGAAGAAAATATAATTATGAGTATTCACAGAAGGATAACTGCAGGTCCAGGGGGACAAACAGAGGACCTTCATGAAATGACAAGTAATCCTTAAACAGCAAGCTGCTGATCACCCAATAGTAAACAGTCACTCTTTGGTGATTCCTCAAGTAAACATAAATAATAAAGTTTACCCAGTGCTTTGTAAATATCATTATTTAATTTGAGACTAAAACAATATATAAAAAACCAAACTTGTTTCAATCTCATTTGCAACTCTCATATGGAATAATTTGAAAGTTTGTGCAGCCATACCTTGCTGCAGGAAACAGAGCTGAAAATTGGTCACCCACACAATGTTATAAGATGCTCATTCAAATGTCACCTCTAACTACAGAGAATTCACCATGTACTCAGAACTCTGGTCTCCCATTCAACACAAAGAAGGGTCTCACAACCTAGGTGATGGGTTCTTATTTCCCCTAATTTTTCTTACAATAAGATCATCTAATGGAAGTTAAAAAGCACACTCATGGCCCAAGTATAAAGAGGAGTTTGGACTAGATGTAGATTCCTTAAAGGAATTGTTTTACAAGAAAATGCTGTGTGTCAAAGCTGAAAACTGGCAAACAGCATTTTATACCTATCCAAGAATATTTAACAATATGATTGCATAAAGAAATTAATAATATATCTTAAAAATCTGAAATATTTAGTTCTTAAGTTGGATGTACAGTACATCCCAAGTAGATGGCTCAAACTCTAAATACATATAAATACACGGAAGTTGTGGAAGCATAGTCCAAAATCCTAGCACTCAGTAGCAGACACAGGAAAATCACACATTTAAGGTAATTCCGGTCTCAAAACACCAGCAGATGAATAAATAACAAAAAATAAATAAAATATGAGTTCATCACCATTAACTGCAACTTAGAAAGTAAAAATACATAATGATTCTATTACAATAGGCAGCCTGAGGCTTTGTTGTGAAGATACAAGGACAGTCTAATAGTGATGTCAGCTTGATATGGAATTTCTTAATTATGTCTATGAAATACATTTATTTTCACCAGATAACCTTCAGAAAAGATACGGACCATGTTCTTAAAGATCTGTCACGCATGACATTTTACATAATGAAACAAAATTAGGTTTGCAAACCTAACTCATTCAATAGTACAAAAACTACCAACGTAATGCTAAGTAGCAGATACGTAGTGACTTACATGTCACTAATTTCAGTTTTATGTGAATTTAACCCATACTTTTACTGTGTAGGAGACAATCTTGTCTGTAATAACTGCCATTTTTGTACAAGTACCACAAACGAGGTACTGTGTCTAAAAATAGTAAAGTGTTACATAAATGAAAGTTTTCATGCTGACTGACTTAGGAAAGTTTCCTGAAAAAAAAAAAAAAGAGAGAGATAGCATTTGATTGGGGTTTTAAGAAGTAGAATTGAAATAAACAAGTATAAAAACATGAATGGAAAGAGTAGTCCACTAGTTCAGTAGGTCACTGGGTCTGAAAGGAACTGGAACAAAGGCTCAGAGACATAAGTGTACCATGACTCTAAGCCATATTCTTTTAGGATATACTTTTAAGGTCCTTCCTCCATCCTGTATTTAATTCCATAGGTGATTTATAACAGGAAGCCTCTTTAGAGTAGAGAGGACATGGAGAAAGAACAATGGTGATGGTAGTATTGATAAATATACTCGATAAACTGACAGAGATCTGACTGAAACAAACATCAAAGTGTGAGAGAAATACCCATGTAAGAGATTGCACAGAGGATGGAAATTAGAGTCATATGGTGGAGGAAAACAGTCATTCCTGGTGTTGGGTTGAGATGCATTCTTGACATCTTCCAAGGTCACAAAGTCCAACAGCATTGCATACTATGGGCAGTGAATTCCCATATAATGAGCCACTGCCATTCAACATGGCCAAGACTCCTCTCATGAAATTCCCCACATTGACAGAAACTTCAGCTTCTCAAGGTTCCCTTGGGTTGTCTCGGCTAAGATAGGGGAGGAAGTGTCAACGAAGAAGCAAGTCACATAATGATGCTTAGATTAGGATCCATGTTTTAAATCTTAAAAATGTGAACAGCTAAAACACATACTGTGATGGGCTGTCTTCATAGCTGCCAAAATCATTTCCAAAAGGGAGAAGCAATAGACAAGCAATAAAAAAAAATAACGTAACTCTGCTTGTCAGTGGTCATCATAGGGAGGGAAAAGGTGCTGAAGAAGGAGGACCTGGAGGTCAGGAAGGACAGAGGGAACTTCTAAGACTGGAGAAAATTCTACTTTATAAGTTTCTCCTCAAGGACATGAATATTTACTTTGACACCATTACATAATCTTTCTTATGCATGTGATACTTCATCAAAAATACAAACACATTATAAAAGCAGTCAGTTGTATCCTTAAAAACATAGTATCTAAGCTTCTCTATTTTTGTGTCCTACTTTTTGTTCCTTAATAAAACATCTTTAATATTTCAGAACAGCATTATGGTTTTCTCTAAAACACCATTTTTTTAATATTTGAAAAAAAAAACTAGTGTGCGGCATGTATACTGAGATCCTTTCTAAATTGTTGGTGTCAGATTTCAGTTTCCCATCTGAAACCAATGGCTAACTCAGAGCGCCAAATGGCCACAGCTGCATTTCAACAAGTTCAAGGCCAGTTTCTTTCAGATGAGTTTCCCAAGGCTTTCTTAGCCTCTTGGCGGCACAGTGTGCCGTAGAGAGGCAGACATCTGTTGGCAGGCACAAAAATAAAATATTGTTATCTGACTGTCTTCTTTTTCATAAACAAAGAATGGAGTTGTGCTTTTTTTGCCTGAGGGAAAACCTCAAGAAAATGAGCTCCTGTCATTTGTCTTTCCAAAATAAGAATTAAAACACAGAAGTTGAGTCACTCGGAACATTCAAACAGGCAGCTGGTCGGAATCTGCAATCAAGCTAGAAGTAACAGAGCCTGCATCTCGCCACCCCACGTGCAGTTCAGAGGGTAATATAAGTAAAAAGGAAAGAGGAAACACACACAAATAAAAAGAAGTAGAGAGGAAAAGACAAGATGAGTCGACCCAGAGAGCTTTTACAACAGGGGAAAGTCACACACAGAGGTACATCTCAGGAGAGGAAAACCGGTTTTCAAGGAACAGTTGAAGAAGCCTTTTGTTTTGTTTTGCTATGCAGTTGGGAAAAAGAGTAAAAATGGAATAAGAGATAAAAGGACTAAAATGTAAAGAGCATTGAAAAATAATCATGTGGGAATTTCTAAGACATTAGCGAATCTTCTCTGAACATTAGGAAAAAAACATGGATTCCCAGGGGACCAAGTGTCTGACAGAGAAACTGGGCTAGTTCCCAAAGCAGAGCTCGGATAGCAAGCTCTGCTGTCTTCTGTCCTAGGATACTCACTGCTCCGAGCCAACAGTCATTGGACACATAAACTATGTCAGTCCTTTTCATTCAGCACTGAAGTCAGCTCCTCTGCCTTTTGAGTGTTTCCAACATGACAGTCAGATGCAGGAGAGCAAGGACTCCTACAGAGTCTTTCCTTTTCAGAGAAAGTAGACAAGCAAAAATCTCCACTCTTTCCCCAACCTCTTCACTCTGCCAACTCTCTCAGCTTGTTTATTCCGGTGTACACAAGACACTCTGGACCCTTTCCCACTAAGATTTGGTTACCGTGGGCAGGCCGGAGATGGCTCAGCAGTTAAGAGAATATGCACTATTCCTACACGGGATTCAAATTCAATGCCCAGCACCCGTGCTGGGCCACTTGCAACCAACGGCCTGTAACTCCAGTTCTAGGGGGATCTAATGTTTCTTGGCCTCTGTGAGCCGCTGTATTCTAGTGTGCGCACATACACGGACACGCACATGCATGTGCATACACACACGTACACATATACATCCACACACTTAAAAAAAAAAAAACCTTTAAAAAAGACTTGGATGCCCTTCCATCTGCCTAATCATCACTTGCTCCTGACTCTCCCAATATTATGAGTTCCTTACAAAAAAAAAAATAAAAGAATTCTTGGTGCATAATGAATGGCACATGTAGAGGTCAGTAACTATGTTAATCACTAAAAGAAAAACACATATTTCTAGTAATATGAGTCATAGTGTCCTGGAATTAGCCACAAAGGTAAACCATTTGTAATATTCATATTTTTCCCAATAAACATTCATGTTTTGGTTTTCTTCCCCATGCCCCCCAATAATCAAGTCTCTAAATGGTTTTAGGAGTATGTCAACAGAGGTCAGAATCAAAGTAAATTTGGCTGAGTAGGATACACAATGAACAAAGAAATACAACAACTAACTAAAAATTGTGCATTCGTCATGGACTGTAAGAGACAAGTCGTCGCTTGAGAGGATTCTGTATTGTAAACTCTGTGGTTTTTGTCAGTTTGGTAGGATGACCATTTGTGAGGTGTGTGTGTGTGTGTGTGTGTGTGTGTGTGTGTGTGTGTGTGTA
>CABHPQ010141592.1:0-43606 GCA_902168405.1 Peromyscus aztecus
AAAAAAAAGGCCCCTTACCACATAATAATCAAACCACTAAACATACAGAATAAAGAAAAAAATATTAAGAGCTGAAAAGGAAAAAGGCCAAATATCATATAAAGGCAGACCCATAAGAATAATACCTGACTTCTCAATGGAGCCTCTAAAAGCAAGAAGGTCCTGGACAGATGATATGCAGATACTAAGAGACCATGGATGCCAACCCAGACTATTATACCCAGAAAAAGTCTCAATCAACATAGACGGAGTAAACAAAATATTCCATGATAAAACTAGATTGAAACAATATCTCTCCACAAATTCAGCCCTACAGAAAGCATTTGAAGGAAAAATCCAACCTAAGGAAGTTAGACACACCCATGAAAACACAGGGAATAGATAGTCCCACGCGAACCAAAGAAGGGCAACATACAACTCTACCACCAAAAAATAACAGGAATTAACAATAACTGGTCATTAATATCCATTAATATCAATAATTCACCTATAAAAGGACACAGGCTAACAGAATGAAAACAAGATCCATCCATTTGCTGCACATAAGCATACCTCAACTTCAAAGACAGACACTACCTCAGAATAAAAGGCTGGGAAATGACTTTCCAATCAAATGAATTTAAGAAGCAAGCTGGTGTAGCTATCCTAATATCTAATAAAATAGACTTCAAACTAAAATCATTCAAAAGAGATCTGGTGTGGGACAGAGAAAAACCAATATTTTTATTTAATACAGGTTGATTATAAATACAACCTCTTTCTAAGAACAAAAGGGGAGAGTAAAGATAATGATAAGATAAAGGGGTATGTTATTGAACCTACTTTTAAAGAGCAACTTGTTTAAAAATGTTTTACATTGCTATGGATTTTAGTTTATTGATAGAAATTTAAAGTTAATTTTGTTATACTGTATATATATTTCTACTCTCGTTTGATGTATTGTGTTTATGTAACTCATTTATATTGTAATGGATAATTAAGAAATAGATTAATAATTAGTATGATAATAACACTTTTAGTCATGTTAAGTTTTCTAGGTATACATAGATATATAATTCAGTTAGGTAGGTAGTCTTCAAGCACTTCAAAGACCTACAGAATATGGCATTTAAAATATTTTTTAAAAAGGTTTAGACTTTCTGGACAGTGAGACATGTCTGCTCCTGGCAGCATCAATTTACTTCAGAGAGGATGATGGGCATTGAAGACACTCCATATGGAGTTTATCTTCACCTTGAGAAAAATAGCCATTTCGGCAAGAAATTGTTCTTGCCTGAACTGCTTGATCAAGTAGACATACAGGACCAATAGGAAGGTGACCACTGAACTTTGCTTGGTAAAATGGTCCTTCAAGTTCCTGCTTCACAGAGGAAACTGCCAGACATTCTACAGGATACAGACAAAAGTGACTGAGAGACTCTAGGCCTGTGGGCTAAAAACAAATGCCCCAACTTTACAGAAAAATAAAAGGTGACCGTCCAGGCTGCCAGCTGTCTCTGTCCACTCTTGCAAGACTCCTGAAAGTTGCTTGTGTCCTTCTCCCATTTCTCAAGTAATCTTATATCCTTCTGAGGTCTTTGATGTAGTTGAAGACTAGATAGTTATAATTTCCTCAGTTATGATGAAAGATAAGTTAGATATAAAACCTTAGATGCACAAATATAGGATAGATAGGATATCTTCTTTAATATTGTAACTGTAATTCTTGCTTAATAATTGTTTTGTTATATGTAATTTTAATATGTTAAAGTTAAAACATTCCTTTTTGAAAAAAAGAAAAAGAAAAAGGAGAAGTGCTGTGGATAATTGATTGATAAATAAAACTCTGATTGGCCAGTAGCCAGGCAGGAAGGAGAAGAATTATGGGAGGTAGAAGGCTGAGAGAGGAGATACTGCCGACCACCACTATGAGTACCAAAGTATAAAATACTGGTAAGCCACGAGCCACGTGGCAACTTACAGATTAATAAAAATGGGTTGATTTAAGATATAAGAACAGTTAGCAAGAAGCCTGCCATGGCCATACAGTTTATAAGAAATATAAGACTCTGTGTGTTTACTTGGTTGGGTCTGAGCAGCTGCGGGACTGGTAGGTGAGAGCGATTTGTCCTGACCGTGGGCCAGGCAGGACCAGGAAAACTCTAGCTACGGAGATCAGAAAGGACATTACATATTTATCACAGGGAAAAACCTGACAAGATGAAGTCTCAATTCTGAATATTTTTGCCCCAAATACAAGGCCCCTACATTCATGAAAGAAACATAACTACAGCTTAAACTGCACATCAAATCACATACAGTAGGCAGATTTCAACATCCCACTCTCACCAATTAACAGTTCTACCAGACACAAACTTAACAGGGAAATAAGGGATATAACAGGCATTATGGTTCAAATGGACTTAATAGATATTTACAGAATATTCCACCACAACACAAAAGAATATACCTTCTTTTCAGCACCCCATGGAACCTTTTCCAAAACTAACCACATTTTGGTTACAAAGCAAATCTCAACAGATAAAAACAAAAAATTAAAATAACCTTCTGTATCTTATCGGACCACCATGGCATAAAGTTAGATTTCAACAACAACAAAAATTATAGAAAGCTTACAATCTCATGGAAGCTAAATAATGCCCAATTGAATCACCAATGGGTAAAGAAAGAAATCCAGAGAGAAATTAAAGATTTCCTAGAATTCAATGAAAACAAATGAGCAACATACCCAAACTTATGGGACACTATGAAAGCAGTGCTAAAATTCATAGCACTAAATGCCCACATAAAGAAGAAGGAGAAATCTCACACTATTGACTTAACTTCACAGCTGAAAGTTTGAGAAAAAGAAGAAGCAAACTCACCCAAGAGAAACAGATACCAGGACATAATCAAATTGATGCCTGAAATCAATAAAATAGGAACAAAGAGAACAATAAAAAAAATCAATGAAACAAAGAGTTGGTTCTTTGAGAAAATCAACAAGATAGACAAGCCCTTATCCAAATTAACCAAAAAAAAAAAAAAAAACAGAGAAAGAGAACATCCAAATTAACAAAATCAGAAATGAAAAGGGAGATATAACAACAGGCAACAAGGAAATCCAGAGAATCATCAGGTCATACTTCAAAAACCTGTACTCCACAAAATGAAAAACTCTGAAAAAAATGAATGATTTTCTGGATAGGTACACCATATCAAAGTTAAATCAAGACCAAATAAACTACTTAAATAGACCAATAACCCCTAAGGAAATAGAAATGTTCATTAAAAGTCTACCAATCAAAAAAAGCCCAGGACCAGATGGTTTCAGTGCAGAATTCTACCAGATTTTTCAAAGAGCTAATACCAATACTCCTCAAATTGTTCCACACAATAGAAACAGAAGGAACATTACCAAATTCTTTTTATGAGGCTACAGTTACCCTGATATGCAAACCATGCAAATATGGAACAAAGAAAGAGAATTATGGGCCAATCTCCCTCAAGAACATTGATGCAAAATTACTCAATAAAATACTGTCTAACCGAATCCAGGAACACATCAAAAAATTATCCAACATGAACAAGAAGACTTCTTCCAAGGGATGCAAGAATGGTTCAACATATGAAAATCTGTCAATGTAATACACCATATAAATAAACTGAAAATAAAAAACCAAATGATCTTCTCATGAATGCTGAAAAAGCCTTTGACAAAATCCAATACCCCTCCATGATCATGGTTCTAGAGAGATCAGGAATACAAGGAAGATACTTAAACACAGCAAAGGCAATTTATGGCAAGCTGACAGCCAATATCAAATTAAATGGAGAGAAACTCAAAGCAATTCCACTAAAATCAGGAACAAGACAAGGCTGTCCACTCTCCCCATACTTATTCAACATAGTACTTGAAGTTCTAGGAAGAGCAATAACACAACAAATGGAGATCAAGTGTATACAAGTTGGAAAGGAAGAAGTCAAATTTTCACTATTTGCAGGCAATATGATATTATACATAAGTGATCCCAACAATTCTACCAGGGAACTCCTACAGCTGATAAACTCCTTCAGTTAGGTGGCAGGATACAAGTTCAACTTAAAAAAATTTAGTAGCCTTCCTATATACAAATGATAAATGGGCTGAGAAAGAAATCAGAGAAACATCACCCTTTACAATAGCCACAAATAATATAAAATACCTTGGGGTAACTCTAACTAAGCAAGTGAAAGACCTATATGATAAAAACTTTAAATCTCTGAAGAAAGAAATCAAAGAAGATATCAGAAAATAGAAAGATCTCCCATGCTCATGGATAGGTAGAATTAACATAGTAAAAATGGCAATTTTACCAAAAGCAATCTACAGATTTAATGTAATCCCTATCAAGATCCCAACACAATTCCTCAAAGACTTGGAAAGAACAATACTTAACTTCATATGGAAAAACAAAAAAACCTAGGATAGCTAAAAGAATCCTGTATAATAAAGCAACCTCTGGAGACATCATGATCCCTTACCTCAAACTTTACTGTAGAGCTATAGGAATAAAAACAGCTTGTTACTGTCATACAAACTGACACATGGACCAATGGAATCGAACTGAAGACCCTGACATTAATCCACACACTTATGAACATATGATTTTTGACAACGAAGCCCAAACTGTACCACAGAAAAAAGAAAGCATCTTGAACAAATGGTGATGGCATAACTGGATGTCAACATGTAGAAGATTGCAAATAGATCCATATCTGTCGCCATGCACAAAACTCAAGTCCAAGTGGATAAAAGACCTCAACATAAATCCAGTTACACTGAACTTGATAGAAGAGAAAATAGGAAGTAATCTGGAATGCATTGGCACAGGAGACCACTTCCTAAATATAACACCAGTAGCATAGATACTGAGAGCAACAACTAATAAATGGGACCTCCTGAAACTGAGAAGCTTTTGTAGAGCAAAGGACACGGTCAATACAAAAAAATAAATGACAGCCTACAGAATGAGAAAAGATCTTCACCAACCCCACATCTGACAGAGGGCTGATCTCCAAAACATATAAAGAACTCAAAAAGTTAGTCTTCAAAATACTGAACAATCCAATTAAAAACTGGTCTAAAGAGCTTAACAAAGAATTCTCAATAGAAGACTCTCAAATGATTGAAAGACATTTAAGGAATTGTTCAACATCCTTAGTCATCAGAGAAATGCAAATCAAAACAACTCTAAGATATTGTAATCTTACACCTGTCAGAATGGCTAAGATCAAAAACATTGAAGACAGCTTATGTTGGGGAGGATGTGGAGCAAGGGGAATACTCCTCTACTGTTGGTGTGATTGCAAACTTGTACAGCAACTCTGGAAATCAGTATGGTGATTTCTCAGAAAATTGAGAATAAGTCTCCCTCAAGACCCAGCTATACCACACTTGGGCATATACCCAAGGAATGCTCAATCTTACCACAAGGACACATGCTCAACTATGTTGATATCAGCATTATTCTTAATAACAAGAACCTGGAAACAACCTAGATGCCCCTCAACTGAAGAATGGATAAATAAAATGTGTCATATATACACAATGGAGTACTTCTCAGCCTCCCCCCGCCCAAAAAAAAACAATGATATCATAAAATCTGCAGGCAAATGGATGGAACTAGAAAATATCATCCTGAGTGTGGTAACCCAGACTCAGAAGAACAAACATAGTATACACTCACTCATAAGTAGATACTAGATGTGAGGGAAGGGATGGCCAGACTGCAACCCACAGTTACAGAGAGGATAGCTAACAGGGATAGACACTAGGAGGGACACATGAATGACCCAGTGAAGGAGAAGTGAATGAGATCTACATGAGCAGATTGGGCGGGGGGGGGGCAGAGGGCGAGGAGTTGGGAATGAGAACATAGGGAAATAGGAAAGTTGATCTAGAACAGGGACAGAGTGGGAGGGCATGGGGGGAGATACCATGATAGATGAGGACATGGGAAAAGGAAGAGGCAGGGTGCTGGGAAGGCTCTCAGGAATCCACAAGGATGACCCCACCTTGTACTGCTGGCAGTCATCCAGAGGGTGCCTGGACTGGTCTACTCTGGTGAGCAGTCTAGTGAATAACTTACCTATCATCATAGAGCCTTTGTCCAGTGACTGATGGAGGCAGATGCAAAGATCCAAGGCCAGGTGCCAGGCTGAACTCTGGGAATCCAATCTATGAGTGAGAGGAGAGATTAACTGCAAGTGGGGGACATCAAGATCATAATGGGACGACATGCAGAGATGACCAGCCATACTAGTGGAGGCCCATGAATTGTAGACTAGTGGCTGTGGAGACCTGTGGGACTGGACTAGGCCCTCTGGATATGGAAGATGGTTGTTTGTGTCAAACTGCTTTGGTGGCACCCAGGCATTGGGATTGGGATCCACTCATGGTGCATGAGCAGGCTTTTGGGAATCTGGTACCTGTGGTATGATGCCTTGTGTAGCCTTGGTGGGAAAGGGCTTGGATCTGCCTAGGCTCAGTGTGCTGGGCTCTGCTGACTCCCCATGTGTGACCTTGAGTTGGGGGATGGGGGGTTATGGGGTAGCTTGGGAGAGAGGGCTGGAGGTGGGAGGAGGGAGGATCTGTGAGTAGAATATTTTTTAATAAAGAAAAATGAAAAAATTGATATGTGGACCAATAGAATCAAATTGAAGTCCCTGATATTAATCCACAAACTTTTTAAAACCTGATTTTTGAAAAAGAAGCCAAAAATGTACAATGGGAAAAAAGAACATCTTTACCAAATGGTGCTGGCATAACTGGATATCAACATGTAGAAGATTGCAAATAGATCCCTATCACTATGCACAAAATTCAAATCAAAATGGATCAAAGATCTCAACATAAATCCAGTTACATTTGACCTGATAGAAGAGATAGTAGGAAGTAGTCTTGAACATATTGGCGCATGAGAGCACATCCTAAATATAATACCAGTAGCACGGACACAGGGCAACACTCCATAAATGAGACCTCCTGAAACTGAGAATCTTTTTTAAGGCAATGGACATGGTAAATAGGACAAAAGGACAGCCTACAGAATGGGAAAATATCTTCACAAACCCTGTGTCTGACTGAGGGCTGATCACCAAAATAAATAAAGAATTCAAGAAACTAGACATCAAAACACTAAACAATCCAATTAAAAAATGGGCTACAGAGCTAAAAAGAGATTTCTCAACAGAAAAATCTCAAATGGCCAAAAGACATTTAAGAAATTGCTCATCCTCCATAGTCATCAGAGAAATGCAAATCAAAAGGACTCTGAGATACAATCAGAATGGCTAAGATCAAAAACACTGATAACAGCTTGTGTTGGAAAGGATGCAGAGCAAGGGGAAAACTCTACCACTTTTGGAGGGAATGCAAACTTATATAGCCACTTTGGAAATCAGTATGGTGGTTTCTCAGAAAATTGGCAATCTTCCTCAAGACTCAGGTATACCACTCTTTCACATATACCCAAAGAATACTCAATCATACCACAAGGACACATACTCAACTATGTTCATAGAAGAATTATTTGTGATAGTCAGAACCTGGAAACAACCTAGATTCCCCTCAACCAAAGAATGGATAAAGGAAATGTGGTACATATACACAATGGAGTACTACTCAGCAGTAAAAAAATGACATCATGAAATTTGCAGGCAAATGGATGGAACTAGAAAATATTCTGAGTGAGATATCCCAGACTCAGAAAGACAAATACATTATGTACTCACTCATAAGTGGATACTAGATATGAAGCAAAGGATAACCAGATGACAACCTAGAGTTCTAGAGAATCTATGAAACAAGGAGGACCCTAAGAGGAAAGCATGGATTGCCCTTGAAAGGGAAAATAGATGAAATCTCCCTGAGTAAATTAGGGATGAAGAGGGAAGGGGACAACAGAGGGTAGTGAATGAGGGATGAAAACATAAGGGAATGGGATGGTAAAGATGGAACAGAGATGAAGTGGGATGGCAATGAAAGAGATAGATTGATAGAGGAAGACATCATGGAGATAGGGAGAAGGCTCGTTCTTAGGAAAGTTTCCAGGAATCCACAAGGATTACCCCACTTTAGAATACTACCAATAGTGGAAAAGGTGTCTGAGCTGGCTTACCCTAGTAATCAGATTGGTGAATACCATAACTGTCAACATAGAGCTTTCCAGTTACTGATGGAAACAGAAAGCAGAGAGCCACAGTCAAGTACCAGGAGGAGCTCCAGGAAAACATTTGAAGACAGGGAAGAGCTACTCTATGAGAAAGGGGCATCAAGATCATGATGGGAAAACCTACAGAGACAACCAAACCAATCTAGTGGGAACTCATGAACTTTAGACCAATAGCTGTGGAACCCCCATAGGACTGGCCTAGGCCCTCTGCATAAGTGAGAAAGTCATGTAGCTTGATCTGCTTAATGGGTCCCCAGGTTGTAGAATTAGTATTTATACCTGCTACATAAGCTAGCTTTTTGGAACCCATTAGCTATGGTGAAATACCTTATACAGCCTTGATTCAGGGGGAAGGGCTTGTACCTTCCTCAACTGAATGCATGCTCTGCTGACTCCCTATGGGAGGCCTTACAATTTTGAAGGAGGGAATGGGGGTGAGTGGTGGGGAGAAGCCTGGGGTGGCAGGAGGAGGCAAGAGAGGGGGATCTGTGGTTGATATGCAAAATGAATAAAAATCCTTAGAAAAGAAAAAATATAAAAAGAAAGAAAGAAAGAAAGAATTTCAGTCAGTAGCCAGGAGGTGGGGGTGCATTCCTTCAATCCCAGCACTTGGGTGGCAGAGGCAAGCAGATCTCTGTGAATCTGAGGCAAAACCTGGTCTACAGAGTGAGTTCCAGGACAGCCAGGACTATTTCACAGAGACACCTTGTCTCAAAAAAAAAAAGAGGTATCAAACAGTATTGTAGAGTCAAATGAAAAATAGAAATAGAAACAGATGCAGTGTTGCACATAAAGTTCATAAACCTGGTGATTCTTGGTCCTAGGCAGAAATCTCAGGTGTACCATTCTTTCTGGCCTATTGTGTTTTTCTTTAATAACTTGATTTTGCTGTTGAAATTTCTTTGAAGACCAAGTATATGCATTATACATGCATATTGTAACTGCTTTGGAGGAGCTATAAAAGAATAATCCATTTCCTCCACATAAAGAAATTATCTGGTTAAGTCAATAATTGTGTCTGATATGGCAGTAGGATTTTCAGAAATTTTTTGATAGCATAATAATTGTCTTAAAGGAAATAGTGTTTGAAAATGCCTATTTCTCAACAGAAACCTGTTAGATGAAGGAAATCTTTTGTTTCAGCATACTTGCTAATTACTGTATATCAGTTTTCTACTGAGCATAATTAGAATACTTTGAATGTGTCTAACTAGAAAACAAAATAATTAGGTCTTGGTCCTTTGCATTAGTTTTAAGATCTAGTTTAGAGCTTCAAGCACCCCCCCCCCAAAAGAATAGGAAGTATCAAAAATGGATTCCAAAATTCAGTGGTTGAGACTGAATGTGATCAAAACCAACTTTCTATGGAAGAGCATCTTGGAGGGAGGAAAGGGCAAAAGGAATAATGTGATTACATTCTAAAATAGGATAAATGATTGAAAACAGAAAAAATGAAAGAAAATTCAGCTTGACTTCATTTCACTCTCCCTAAAAAATTGGTGTAAAATTGGGGTGACTAAATTTTTCCACCTCCACTCTTGGCATAAAACTTGTTCATACATAATTTTGATGCTCCTTCCCTTCTTTTTTAGTAGAAATTGACATCTTGGGAAATATTTAAAACAAGATATGTGAACTGCCAGAGTACATGTCAGTGTAAATCATGTGAACTTCTTTTAACTATTTTTGAACAATTCTACAAGAGGAAAAAAAGGTTATCTAGCTACTATTCAATTTGTGTTTAATCCAACACACCTATTATTGTGAGAAATTGTATAGATATAATCTAAAAGTCAGTCTATGATAGTGCTATAGAAATTTACATAGAAGTATCTATGTAACTTTTGGGTGTCAATAATCCTGATAAATTTCATATCTCATAGTAACTAAAGTTACACATTTAGGAGAGTGTTGTTTACATGAGTATTAGAAATCTCATTAAAAGAGAATATCTTTATCAAATTAAAAGTTATTTTGTGTTAAAGACAATACTAAACAAAAATTAAAAAAAATAAAAATTCATAGAAGGTATATGAATTTAGTACCTTCCTCTTTATTTGAGTTAGCTAATGAACTAAAATTTATTAAACCTCCATAGTACTTGTCATGGTTATGTATGTTTGTATTTCAAAGTGAATAAAGAAATGAAACAGAGTCAATCCATCTGAAAATCATTTTACTTAAGTTTTTGTTTTGCCTTCTTGATGTAGCTGTAAAAAAGTACCCAGAATATATATGTGGGGAGAAAGAGACATACAACATAATATTTAATAAGTATATCTGGCTGCTGAATTAAATCTCTCTACAATAATAAAACATTATGTCTCACATGAGCAAGTGATCTAGAACCTTTGAAACTGGAAGTGACTCAAGAGACAGGATTTTTCTGGAACAGGAGAAATAATTTAGGAGTCAGAACAGGGCCAATTTTGTACCAAGGAATAAGCTCAAGCCACAATCTATATCTTCTCTTTCTCTCAGAGATACCTAAGGAAAATGAGAGATATTAATCTAACTTATTATAGTCATAGTAATAAACATATTTTCCCATGAACTCATAAGTGGCATTGATCAACAGAAAGTATTTATGAAAAATAGTTTTGAAAATGTTTTACAAAAATATTTATATATTCCATTTTATTTTTATGTGTGTGTGTTGCGGGGGGTGGGGGTGGATGGGTGGGGGGTGGGTGGGTGGATGTCTTTATACTATGTACATACCAGAGCTCCTGGAGGTCAGAAGAGAATTTGGATTTCTTGGAACGATATAATTACTTATGGATTTTTTTTTGTTTGTTTGTTTGTTTTTTCCCCTGGGGACCAACACCAGTCCTCTGCAAGAGCAGTAAGTGGTTTTAACTAATGAGCTATCTCTCTAGTCCTAAAAAGATACTTTTATCAGAATAAAACAGGATTTTTTTTGGGGGGAGGAGATGTTTGTATTGCTTTGCTTTTTACTGTGAGCAAACTTATGACTGAGGGATTTTTATAGTTCTAATTGACTAGGAAGTATGATACGTCACATAAGCCATGTTATCAACAAAACAAAACATGAAGATAGTCCTTGAGATCTCAATAATAGTTGGCTACTTTCCATGCAGTTCAGAGCACGCTAGCTAAATCTAAACTAAGATTACTCTTGAAAAAGACAGAGATCAACATTGAGAAGGTCATATAGATGTAAAGACATGGAAGCACTTCAGCTTTCTACTGCTTGAGTTGCTAGCAAAACAAATGAACATGTCCTTAATAAGTCTCAATCTTTGGTATTTGAAAGGAAAACTCAAATCTTTGTCTATCATTTCAATTCATGAGCTATTCAAAGTCATATTTAGGACAAATACATTTTAAAACTGTACTCCTTTTTTCTTTTCTTTTCTTTTTTCTTTTTTCTTTTCTTTTTTTTTTTTTGGCAGAGAGGTTCTTATCATGTATCCTTCGCTGGCTTGGAACTCACTATGTAGACTAGCTAGCCTAAAACTCAAAGAAATCCACTTGTCTCTGTCTATGCCTCCTGAATACTGAGGTTAAAGGCATGCCTAACCACACCTAGGGATAAGATTCTTGTTTTCCTTTGGGAAAGAATTCAGTCATTGTAAACAGAGGGTATTTTTGGCATTGCAAAACAAAGCATGTCCTTCAGAGAAATACTGGACTGACCTTCCTCAAAGGAGGATTATAGTATCAGCAAAATGACTCAGCAGGGAAAAGCACTTTCCACAAAGACTGAAGACTTGAGTTCCTTTTATTTATTTATTTTTATTCTTTAGTTGATGCAGCAAGTAATATGATGTAATTGTACACCAGTTACACTGGCCACAAGTAAGAACAGATCTAGTGAAGAATACCAAAAGTCTAAGACAGAGGGCCAGTGTGACTGTTTTGTTTCTAAAGAAGGCTGTCTCTCAGGTGGTTGTGGTAAGCAGAGATAGTGGTTTCAGATTCATTGAGACCTGTTACTGACAATAGCAAGCAGTCTACCAACTTCTACCATCATCTTGGTCTCCAAAACAGCTTATTTCTGCTCTTTCAGGTTTTATGCATGCACAAACAGTTTTACCTGGACTGTTTGACTCGTTTTCTTTTGTGAAGCAGGCTGCTTATTCTCTTCTTCCACTTTGCTATCATGGCTAGAATTCACATTTATTTTCTGATTCTCTCTCATTTTTTAGTGTCCAGGGTATGTGATATGTATAAATTAAGGAATCTGAAAGAACAATAAGTTTCATGATTGGATATAAAGCAATCAGTATGCAAAAATCAACTGGGCTAGAAGAAATATGTTTTCAACATTCAAGGGTATTGTATTGTTATCAGAACTCTAACAAAATGAAAATGTTCAATATGAATAGTATTTTTATTCTATAATTAAATAGAACTTTGGATACAAATTGGAAAAATAAAATGACAAACTCTCACAAGTGAATTTAACAAGAAACAGTCTTCTTAGCTAATGCTCTAGAGAGCGAGTGAGCTGAGGACAATGATAAACTTGTTATCATGATGCCACTTACAACCACCCACCCCCAGCACATTTTATTCCATCTTTAGCTAGGCAAAATTTCATTTTTCATCTTTCAGATTTCAACAAATTATGGAAACCCCTTAAATCCCTATGCTATTTCTATCCTTCTGCTTTCAATATATGAGAGTCATATTAACTAAGACATTTAATAAACAGACTTCTAATTTAGCCCTAATTCATAGGCAAGTGTCAATAAATTTTGCTTATGATTGAATTTGTGGTTATGATGTGTTTTCTTAAGTTTTGATTACTTGTAAAATACGAGTTTCTCAATAGTATAAAAGTTGTACTTTATGAGTTTTTTGTGTGTTTTCAATGTGCTCAAGCATGTCCTTTGAAAACACTTCACATTCAGAAAATAGCATCCCTTCTCTGCCAATTGTCTTCTTTGTATCCTAAATATTCCACATTAAGTATGACATATATATATATATATATATATATATAAACGCACATACATAAAATGGTAAAGAACATTAAATGCACAAGTTTAATCTACATAAACTGATTTGATTCATAAGAAGACATTATCACTGTGGGGACACAACAAAAGCACTCTGTCTTCCAAATATTTTAGTAACAGGCTGAAAAAGGCAGGCCAGAATTGAAACTTTCAGATCCTCTATCTTCAACACATGTAAGAATCTACCTCATATAGTCAGTTGCAGTACTTTAGATTCCAATGACTGTCAGTTACTGTGATTAATTTGTTTGAAAGAGGTCAGACAAGACTATTCTGTAGTTTCTCAATTGAGAAACTTTATCTTTAATGGTCACAGTGCCAAGTGATCAAATGACAGAGCATAGAATCAGACTAAGAATTGCAATGCAATAAGATAATTTCAACAGTTGGGTAAAGTTACATCACAGTATCTCTCTCCCTTATAAAGAATGAAAACAAATTCTGAAAAGGTTTGCTGATGTGCCATGTTTCCCTGTGATGTCCAGGATCTAAAGCTTTCTGACAGATGTCACCTCAACCTCCACAAAGGGGTGTGATGTGTTTCCAAAGTAACATTGATCTTTTTCCTACTATTCCTATTTATTTCCAATTTATAGCCAGATTGTTTGATTTCAAAACATTCCATGCTAAAAGGAATAGGCCTCTAGAGTGTGCATCTTTAGCTTTCAACAATTTCACTATGATTTTGTTGTAGATAGTTATAATTTTTATAGCTTTCTTGTAGCCTATTCCTCATCTCATATTTAGGTTTGTCTTCCCCAAGTCTGAAGGATTTCTGTATTATTTCTTCCTTCTGATTTTTGTCTATTCTCTTCCCTGTTACTCAGTTTATATTGTTATTGTATTCCTTGAGTGACCATTTTTCTCAATAAAATTCTTAGTGAATTTGACTGCAATAAACATTTTCCCATGTACTCATTAACAGCTTTATTGAGAAGAACACTAACTGTAAAATATATAAAATGTAGTTATTTTAGAAACATTGTTGAATTTTAACTAACTTATATACTAATTAAAATCAAATTTTAATTTTAATTTATAATATTCAGATACTGGCAAAAAAGTTTTGCTATTGTTACAAGCACCTTTTCTTCTCTACATGGAATAAAACCAATGGTTTGACTGAACCCCATTCCTCCTTTCTACTGATGTTCTGTGAATAATAATGTTAGTTTTCCACAATATTATCAGTATGATCATTGTGTTTTGTATATGCTGAATGCCCAGGTGTTTTAATAATTTTTTCTTTGGTTCAACCTTTTCTCAGTTTAGAGATTTAGTAATTGAGTAATTATACAAAGTAATAAATATCCTTTTTGTAAAACAAAACAAAACAAAACAACAAAAACAAAAAAACCTTTCCATATCAGAATACACATATATTTATACACATATCATCTTGGGGAATTATCTTAGCACTTTTTTGAACTTTCCTCCCTAGGAAATATGCAGTACTCCTGGATTGACTGTTGTGTGCTCATGCAGAATAGAGATTAAGATTATGAACCCAGCCGAGTGGTGGTGCACACCTTTAATCCCAGCACTTGGGAGGCAGAGGCAGGCGGATCTCTGTGAGTTTGAGGCCCTCCTGGGCTACAGAGTGAGTTTCAGGAAAGGCACAAAGCTACAGAGAAACCCTGTTTTGAAAGGAAAAAAAAGATTATGAACCCAGTTTGTACACCTTCTATCCCAGAAATCTGGAGGAAGAGATAGGTGGATCTCTGTGAGTTTAAAAACAGACTGGTCTAGATAGCAGTTGCTATTACAGTGATGGTTACCTAGAGAGACTTTATCTCAATCAAAACAAATAAAGCAAACAAACAAAAATGGATTATGAAGCTGCATGAGTGAACTAGAATCACTCTGAATTCAGTAATTTCTCCATTGGATCAACAGTCTGTTCTTACACTAGAAAAATATTCTAGATATTCTGTGCAGTTTAAAAAAGAAAACTCATTTAATATGATGTTTATTATCTTAGAAGTTTTATTATCATCTCTAAAATGAATCTCAAATACATGGGAGTGTTGTACAAAAGAGGGATCTCATAATTCTTCATTATATTTTTCAGAATTTACCAAAAATGGCTTTCTAAAACAGTTGATATCTCCATGATGTTTTAAAACAATGCAGTTAGAAGCTCATTATGGTTTATTTTCACCTATTATTTTCCTCATAAGAATTCATATATTATTAAGAGAATTCATTGCATAAATAATCTTTGCCAAGGAAAGTGTAATGGTTTGGAAATAGGAATTGATTTAAAATTTACAAATGCTAATAGTTCATAATAGTCGAAGATTATAGTTAATCTCACTTTATATTACAGATGAAAATACATTTTTCCATTTTATTTAAATACTCTCTTTTGTTTGGGCCTGGATTCTTCTTGTCATCTTGTCAGATGGGCATGATTAAAATAATTAATTCTGTAAAAAAACCAAGCATCATAAAGCTTAGCAGTCCATATCAAAAAGGTCAGACACCAATTATTGTAATTTTGCATGAAATGGAATTTAAAAAAAAAGCTGCCCCTTTTGCTCTAAGCAAAAACTGTTACAATAATCAGAACTCTCATGGGGGCTTTTTCAATAAATGCAAGCTTCAGTGAATGAATTCACTTCCAAAATTGAAAGAGCATTTACTCAGGTCTGCAATTATGGTCACACAGAACACAAATCCTTTCTGAATACTGTTTCTGTGCTTGAAAAGACTGATTTGGCTGTCCATAATTCCTGTGTTTTCTTACACTGTGTTTTGAATATATATGAAGTTCAGTCCCATCTGTATATTTTTGCACTAAGTGAGTGAATCCTACATGCAACATGAATATCTTTTCTGTTTAGACAGACTAGACATCAGCAATAAAATCTGACAATGTTAGATGGGTGTCCTATGCCACCATGAAGATGTCGTTAAACATAATCTATGAAGTATGTTACTACTCACATTAAAACAATGCCTTGCTTCAAAATAAATGTATTTTCCCATAAAATATGTTTTTCTTTTTTCTTTTTCCTTCAGATTTTTTAAATTAATTTTACATACCAACCACAGATCCCCCTTTCATTCCTCCTCTTGCTTCCCCCAGCCTTCCCTCCTGACCCATTCCCCATCTCCTCCCCCAAAGAATAAGAGCCCCCACGGGGAGTCAGCAAAGCTTGGTACATTCAGTTGAGGAAGGACCAAGACCCTCTTCTCTGCATCAAGCCTGAGCAAAGCATCCCTGCTGTGGAATGGTCTGTATGTCAAATGCTTTGATTGGTCAATAAATAAAACACTGATTGGCCAGTGGCCAGGCAGGAAGTATAGGCGGGACTAACAGGAAAGAGAATTGAGAGAACAGGAAGGTGGGAGGAGACACTGCCACAGACACATGACAAGCAGCATGTGAAGACGCCAGTAAGCCATGAGCTGCATGGCAAGGTATAGATTTATAGAAATGGATTAATTTAAGATATAATAACAGTTAACAAGAAGCCTGCCATGGATAGATAGTTTGTAAGCAATATAAATCTCTGTGTTTACTTGGTTGGGTCTGAGCAGCTGTGGGACTGGCGGGTGACGCAGATTTGTCCTGACTGTGGGCCAGGCAGGAAAACTCTAGCTACATATCCCACCATAGGTAATGGGCTCCAGAAAGCCAGCTTATATTCTGCTACGGTCCCCTCCAACAGACCAAGCTATACAACTGTAACCCACACAACTGTCACCCATATGCAGAGGCCCTAGTCAGATTCCACTCAGGTTTCAGATCTGTCAATCTAAAGTTCATGAATTCCTTTGAGGTTGGTTGAGCTCTCTCTGTAGATTCCCCATTGTGATCTTGAATCCCCTTGATTGTATAATCCCCATCCCTACTCTTCGACTAGACTCCCAGATCATGGCCTGGTGATTGACTGTAGATCTCTGCATCTTCTTCCATCAGTTACTGGATGAAGGCTCTATGATTACAGTAGGGGTGTTCACCAATCTTATTACTGGCATAGGCCAGTTAAGGCACATTCTCCACTATTGCTACTAGTCTAATCTCCAGTCATCCTTGTGGATCCCTGGGAAATTCCCTAGCACCAAGTTTCTCCCTAACCCCATAATGTCTCCCTCCATCCAGATATCTCTTTCATGGCTCTTCCACTCCATCACTCCCCCAGCTCAATCATCCATTCCCTCATCTTCTCATCCTCCATCCCCTCCCCTCTATTACCATCCTCATCCCCAGTTTACTCATGGACATCACGTCTGTATGCCTTTCCCAAAGGGAACTATGTGTCCTTCTTAGAGTATTCTCTGTTTCCTAGCTTCTCTGGAGCTATGGGTTGTATTCTAGTTATCCTTTACTTTATATCTAGTAACCAATTTTGAGTGAGTACATACATGCTTGTATTTCTGAGTCTGGGTTATCTCATTCAGGATATTTTCTACTTCCATCCATTTGCCTGCATATTTCATGATGTCATTGGTTTTTACTGCTTAGTAGTACTCCATTGTGTTTATGTACCATATTTTCATTTTTCTTTCTTCAGTTGAGGGACATCTAGGTTGTCCCCAGATTCTTGTGATTATGAATAATGCTGCTATGAACATAGTTAAACAAGTGTCCTTTTGGTATGATTGAGCATCACTTGGTTATATGCTCAAGAGTGGTATCATTGGGTTTTGAGATTGATTGATTATCAATTTTCTGAGAAACTGCCTTACTGATCTCCAAAATGGCTGTACAAGTTTTCATTCCCACCAACAGTTGAGGAGTGCTTTTCTTCTTCCATATTCTCTCCACCACAAGCTGTCATCAGTGTTTTTGATCTTAGCCATTTTCTGACAGGTGTAAGGTGGTAGGTATCTAAGAGTCCTTTTGATATGCATTTCCCTGATGGCTAAGGATGTTGAGCAATTCCTTAAATGTACTTTGGTCATTTGTGATTCTTCTATTGATAATTCTGTTTAGCTTTGTAGCCCATTTTTTCATTGAAATGTTTGGTATTTTGATGAGTTTCCTAAGTTCTTTTTATATTTTGGAAATTAGCACTGTGCAATATGTGGGGTTTGAGAAGTTCTTTTCCCAATTGGTAGGCTGTTGTTTTGTCTTATTTACCATGCCCTTTGCCTTACAGAGGTTTCTCAATTTTAGGAGGTCCCATTTATTAATTTTTGCTCTCAGTGTCTATACTACTGGTGTTATATTTAGGAAGTGGTCTCCTGTGCCAATGTGTTCAAGGCTACTTCCTACTTTCTGTTTTATCAGGTTCAGTGTACCTGGATGTATGTTGAGGTCTTTGATCCACTTGTACTTGAGTTTTGTGCATGTTGATAGATATGGATCTATTTGCAAACTTCTTCATGTTGACATTCAGTTATGCCAGTACTATTTGTTGAAGATACTTTTTTTTCCATTGTACACTTTTGACTTTTTTGTCAAAAGTCAGGGATTCATAGGTATGTGAATTAATGTCAGTGTCTTCAATTTGATTCCATTGGTCCACATGTCATTTTTTATGCCAATACCAAGCTATTTTTATTACTATAGCTCTATAGTAGAGCTTGAATCCAGGGATAGTGATTCCTCCAGAAGTTCCTATATTGTACAGGATTGTTTTGGGTATCCTGGGTTTTTTGTTTTTCCATAAGAAGTTGAGTTTTGTTCTTTTGAGTTCTGTACGGAATTATGTTGGGATTTTGATTGGGATTGCATTGAATCTGTAGATTGCTTTTGGTAAGGTTGCTGTTTTTATTATGTTGGTTCTATCTATCCATGAGCATGGAAGGTCTTTCCATTTTTTGATATCTTCTTCAATTTCTTTCTTCAAGGACTTAAAGTTCTTGTTATACATACAGGTCATTCACTTGTTAGGTTAGAGATACTCCAAGGTAATTTCTGTTATTTGTGGCTATTATAAAGGGTGATGTTTCTCTGCCTTCTTTCTATGCCTGTTTATCATTTGTAGATAGTAGAGCTACTGATTTTGTTGTTGTTGTTGTTGTTAATCTTGTATCCTGCCATATTATTGAAGGTGTTTATCAGTTGTAGGATTTTCCTGGTAGAATTTTTGAGGTCACTTATATTTACTAGCATTTCATCTGCAAATAAGGAAAACAGGCATTATAGGTCTTTTGGTGGTATTGTGTTCCCTGAAATATTGTGCACACTAATAAGCTTATCTGGGGTCACAGAACAGAACAGCCACAATATTAAACATAGAGGATAGGCAATGGTAGCACAAGCCTTTAATCATAGCATTCCAGAGGAGAGATCTACCTGGATCTCTGTGTTCAAGGATACAGCCAAGCATGGTGACTCATGCCTTTAATCCCAAGAAGGGAGCCTTTAATTCCAGGGGGTGATGGCAGAAAGCAGAAAGATATATAAGGGGTGAAGACCAGAAACTAGCAGCATTTGGTTGGTTAAGCTTTCAGGCTTTCAATAAGCAGTTTAGCTGAGATTCATTCTGGATGAGGACTCAGAGGCTTCCAGTCTGAGGAAACAGAATCAGCTGAGGAACTGACGAGGTGAGGCTGTTGCTTGTTCTGCTTCTCTGATCTTCCAGCATTCACCCCAATACCTGGCCCTGGGTTTGATTTTATTAATAAGACCATTTAAGATTCGTGCTACAAGGTCTAATTATATAGTTTATATGGTGTTGACTTAATTTGTATATGTGATACCTATCCAGAAAGTTGTCCATTTCTTTTAGATTTTCCAATTTTGTGGAGTACAGGTTTTTGAAGAATGACCTGATGATTCTCTGGATTTCCTTGTAGTCTGCTGTTATGTCTCCCTTTTCTGTAGTGCATTCATGCTGATCTCCTGGCCTGGTTCCAGACAGTAGCACCTAGCTCTAATCATTCCTTTGTTTAATCACACCTTTTGTTTCTCTTACTTTTTGTTTCTCTTATTGCACTATGTGGGCATAAATGTTCAGAATTGAGAATTCATCATGATAGATTTTTTCCAGTGATGAATATGTGATGTCCTTCTCCATCTCTTTGATTAGTTCTAGTCTGAAGTATATTTTGTTAGAAATTAGGATAGCTACAGCAGCTTGCATCTTAAGTCCATTTGATTGGAAAGTCTTTTCCTAACCCTTTTCTCTGAGGAATTGTCTGTCTTTGAAGTTGAGGTTTGCTTCCTATATTCAGTAGAAGGATGGATTCTGTTTTTGTATCCATTCTATTAGCCTGTGTTTTTTTATAGGCAAATTCAGCCCATTGATATTAAGGCATGTTGATGACTATTGATTGCTAATTCTTGTTTTTGTTTTTGGTCATAGTGTGTTTTGTTTCTTTTCTTTGGGATTTGTTAGTGTGGGATTATCTATTGACATGGTTTTGCTGGGTGCAGCTAACTTATTTCCATTGTATTTTTTTCTTCTCTGTGGTGATATATTGTGTACCCTAATAAACTTGCCTAATAAACTTGCCAGAGAACAGAGACAGCCACTAGATTAGACATAGAGGCCAGGCATTGGTGACACACACACTTAATCCTATCACTAGGGAGGCAAAGATCTTTCTGAATCTCTGTAAGTTCAAAGCCACACTGCAAACAAATCCAGGCAGAGGTGTCACACACCTATAATCCCAGTACTGGAAATCACATATGCCTTTAATCCTAGAAATTGATGTCTGGGCAGAGAAAGAGATATAAGGAATGAGGAAGCAGGAACTTGCTCTCTTGATGTGGAGGATTTCATAGAGGTAAGAATTAATGGCTGGCTGCTCTGCTTCTCTGATCTTTCAGCTTTCACTCTGATATCTGGCTCTGGGTTTTTTATTAAAAGACCATCTAATATTAACACAACATCTGGCATCCAACTTGTGGGACACCATGAATACACTAAAAAGCCCCTTGCCTGTGGACTTGCACATCTCAGCTCAGGCCCACACTACATGTGGCCAGAGTTCCCATCCCACATGGGCCAGAGTTCCTAATTTACTGACCAAGTTTTTGTTGTTGCCTTTCTGCAGCAAACTCCATAGGTTTGGGGGACCTCAAAATCCATAGGAGTTAGCTGCTTTCTCATGTTCCCTTGTACAGAGGGCTGGATATTTGGATTCTTCTCTCATGGTGAGTGGTGGGCTCACACTTGATCTGCATCTTGGGCTGCTACCATACTAGGTAGCTGCCTTGAAACATGCTCTGACTTCTACTCTTCTATGCAGTAGCCATTAGCCTCATATCTGAATTGTCACTGTCCACAGATTTGGTGAGATAATTAAGATTTCTTAAGGAGAGAAATTAGTCATAAAATAATTTATTCTCACATTAAAAAATAGGAAAATTTTTTACAATGGAAGGAATTTGGTCTCTGAATACAACTGATAGTCTGAAAATGGAACAATTAAATGAGAGGATAATTTATGTAGATGTGATTTATGTAATATTAATTAAAATATTATTTGTTTGATCATTTCTGTATTGTCATTTAAAATGTTGGTTAATGTGAGTGCCAAGAAAAAGTTTTAGAAAAACTTCTTAAAACAGATCATAGACAAATTCAGACGCAGACAGAAAAACTTAAAGGTGAACCAATCTCAGCATTGCATTATACAGTTACGGAGAAGCAGCCTAAGCCTTTCAAACAGCCAACCTTAATCTATCTAATAACTTTACAGGAACTGCCAAATGCTCAAGGTTGTGTAAGAGCTGATTGAACTCCTGTAATTATGTTAGATTTGAAGCAGATGTTCCCATTTGTGAAGTAGATGTTAAACTCATGGTCAACTTGCAGTAGAATTATCCTTCAAGACTGGAGAGATTTGATTACAACTGTACTACAAGCTGTCCCCAATTGCAATTGAGGACCTGGTGGAAGGATGATGCTAAGATCATTGTACAACAAAGTAGAGCTATAGCTATGGTAATCTCCCAAGATCAACTTCTTGGAGAGGGACATTATGCTAATATAGAAAGGCAATCTTTATATGATGACCATATCCTATCTTTATGCCTAATGGCAGCCTTGAATGCTTGGTGCTGTGGGATGTTCTGTATGTTAAATGTGTTGCTCTGATTTGTTAATAAATAAAACACTGATTGGCCAGTAGCCAGGCAGGAAGTATAGGCAGGACAAGGAGAGAGGAAAATTCTGAGAAGTGAAAGGTTGAGGCAGAGAGACACTGCCAGCCACCACCAAGCCATGAGCCATGTGGCAACTAATAGATTAATAAAAATGGGTTAATTTAAGATAAAAGAACAGTTAGCAAGAAGCCTGCCATGGCCATACAGCTTTTAAACAATATAAGTCTCTGTGTGTTTACTTGGTTGGGTCTGAGTGGCTGTGGAACTGGCAGGTGAGAGAGATTTGTCCTGACTATGGGCCAGGCAAAAAAACTCTAGCTATAGCTTGGGATGGATTTGAAGGAGTAGGAAAGAAAATTGAGTCATTTAGAAATGTTATACAGGGCCCAAAAGAAACCATCACTAATATCTTATAAAGGCTGTCTTCAGCAGTAAATAGAATGATACCAAATCCAGAGACTAGACAGATAATAACTGAATAACTGTTTTTTGAAAATGTTAATGCACAATGCAAAAGGGTAATTATACCATTAATTCAAAGATCACCACCCCTGGAGGAATGGATCTGAGATACAATGAATATTTAATTTCTTGACCATGATGAAACTTAGATAAGAGAGGTGATTTCCAGAGGCTTGAAAAAAAAAGTAACATCAGAGTTTCAAATATGGTAAACAAGGTCACCTAAAAAGGGACTATAAATAGGGCATTCCTAGAAACAATGGTTTTTCAAGGAACAATGTCTACAGAATACCCCTCCTTTCTGTATTATGAAGAAGGTGTGTTAAAGGCAAACAGTATACCAACAAATGTAGATCAACAAGGTAATCTTTGTTATGTGGCATTGTGAAACTCCCTGAGTGGCCTCTAGCAGGCCCCCATGGCAAATGCAGTGCATTTGTTCCCTGCCATCATAAAAGAAATTCCTTCCCAGAGCAGTTTAAGAACCTTATGCCTATTGTAAAAAAAAATACTGTTCTGGGTGATAGAACAGCTATTGAAGAGAGAAGAAAAAGTTTGGGAGAAATGATAAAGCTAATTATTTGACAAACTTCTGTGAATTAACAAAGACCAAATTTAAAAATACGAATAAGTGACATAATTGATGAAGGTCTTGTAGACACTGGTATGGATGTAACAATAATTGCACAAAAATCTTGGCATCCAAATTAGCCTCTTAAGGAGGTAAATGTTTAGCTATTAGAGATAGGAACATTATCTCAAGTGAAACAGAGTGTAAAATGGGTCAAATGTATAGGGTCAGAAGGATAGAGAGGAAAATTAAAGCCATATGTGGCTAACTAATATAGCGATGAATCTTGGGGCCAATGATTTATTACAACAATGGAATACCCAGATTAACATTCCTCCAATCTCAGAAACAAATCATAAACTAACATATGTGTCTGAGAATAATATTAGAAGGCATTATAAACAACAGTCACCAAGCATCCAGATTGTACAAGAGCAGGGCTCAACAGCTGTGGATCTTTCAAAGACAACAATAGCCCTACCTTCTAAATGGTTAACAGACAAGCCTGTTTCAGCAATGGTCTTTAACAAAGGAGAACTAAAAGCCTTAGAACAGCTGGTACTAGAGCAGTTAAATGCTCAGCATATTGAAGAATCAGCCAGCCGTTGGAATTTGTAATTAAGTTATTTTTCATTTGTTATTAAAATTATACCTGGTAAGTAGAGAATAGTAACAGATCTGTAAGCTATTAACAAAATATTTCAGTCAATGAGCTCTCTACAATCTGGAATTCCTTTGTCTACTTTGTTACCTAAAGGATAGCCTCTTATAGCTACCAATAAAAAGAAATTCTTTTAAATATCCTTACAAGAAAAAGGCAGAGAAAAATTTGCTTTCATGGTGCCTACTTATAATAATTCTCAGCCAGTTAAGAAATATCAATGAAAGATTCTCCCACAGGGAATGTTAAGTAGCCCAACCCTGTGCCAATATTTTGTAGAACAACCATTTGGAAGTAATATGTAAACAATTTCCTAAATTCATAGTTTACCATTACATAGGGGACATTTTACTAGCTGATTCAAATGTAAACACTTTAGAAAGAATGTTTGAAGAAGTAAAGACAATTTTGCCTTGTGGGAGATTACAAATTATTTTTGGAAAGATACAAAGAAGAGATTCTATTAATTATTTATTATACAAAATGACTCAACAAAAAAATTAGACCCCAAAAGGTGCAAATTAGGAGAGATCAACTATGGACTCTTAATGACTTTCAAAGATTATTAGACATTTCCAATCTACGGACCAATATTGGGGTGAAAAATGAGGATGTCAGTAGTTTGTTCAAAACCTTAGAGTGAAAAGTACTCACATAGCCCAAGATAATTATCAGCTGAAGCTGAGAGAGGATTGACTTTGGTGGAAAACAAAATACTGGATGCACATATGGATCATTTGGATCCAAAGCTCGATTGTATTTTGATTATTTCACGCTCCAAGCATCTCCTATAGGAATTTTAATGCAGAAGGAAGATATTATATTGGAATGGATATTTCCACCAAATAAACAGAGTAAAAAATTAAATAGTTACATGGCAAAAATCTCTGACTTGATTTTAAAAGGAAAATTAAGACTTCATCAATGAGTAGGAATAGACCCAGCCAAAATTATAGTACATATAATTAATGATGAAATTAATAAATTTTAGGTGGAAAGTGAACCATTCCAAAGAGCTTGCAATAATTTTTTGGGAGAGATTAACAATAAATATTCCAAGAGTGATCGAATTATATTTATAAAGAGAGATGACTGGATCCTGCCTTGCATTGTATGGGAAACACCAATATCTGGAGCCCCTACACTTTATACAGATACAAACAAACAAGGAAAGGTGGGCTACAAATCAGAAAATTTAAGTAAAGCTGTTCAAATTTCCTATAATTCTTTCCAAAAATAAAAATTGCATGCCATTCTGATGGTATTAATGGATTTTATGGAAACTATCAACATAGTTACTGACTCTCAGTATGCTGTAATAGTGGTCTTATATGTTGAAACAGCTGAATTTATCACTGATGAGTCAGAATTAACTTTGTTATTTATTCAGTTACAAGAAATAATCAGGAATAGGAATCAACCTGTATATATAACTAACATCTAATCCAAGATGGATTTTCCAGACCCTCTAGCACAAGGAAATTATAAGAATGATCAGCTATTAACAGGAAATGTGATGGAGGCCCCAGAAATTCATTTAAAACATCGTGTCTATAGTAAGGGTTTAAAAACGTATTTTTCCATAACATAGCAACAAACCAAGTAAATGTTCTACTTGTTCTTTATACAATCAAACTCCACTATCAGCAGGATGTAATCCAAAGTGTACTCAAGAATGAAATCTGGCAGATGGATGTCTTTCATTTTGTAGAATTTGGAAAACTGAAATACATATACCAAATATTGATACACATTCAGGATTTCAATGGACAACTGCTCAGAGTTCCAAAAAGACTGATTCTGTAATCACACATTTGCTAGAAGGTATGGCAATCATTAAAAAAAAGACAATGCTCCAGAATATATCTGTGGTAAAATGAAACTTATTTGCTTATTACAATATAAAGCATATTTCAGGTACACCACACAATCCTACAGGCCAAGCAGTCATAGAAAGATCAAGTCAAACTCTAAAGGATATGCTAAATAAACAAAAAGGGATAACAACCCCCATGAAATAAATTACATAATGCTTTATTAACTTTGAATTTTCTCAATGCTAATGAGAATGCAGAAGAACAGCTGTGGAGAGACATTTGATAATAGAAAAAACTATGGAAATAAATCAGCCTGTATACTTTAAAGATGTGCTAATCTCAGAATGGAAAACAGCATATATGTTACAATGGAGAAATGGTTTTGCTTTTGTTTTCATGGGGAAAGAAAAGCTATGGATACCATCAAAATTGATAAGTTAGATTTGAACAAGAGAGACCTCTTAATTAGAAGAGGTGATAGTGCATCAAAGAGCATGACTTTTCAATTTAAAATAACTTATACCACTAACAAATTATTTTCAATTAATCAGATGTTATTTGCTAAATAGAAATATCCCCAAACTTAGGATTGGGGGAAGGTTTGGTTTCTATCTTTCAGGAGAATGAAGGCTAAGGGATATGAAGAACACTGGACAAATGAGATATCTGAAAAAAAAAACAAATCATCCAGAAAAAAATGTTCCAAGAAGAAGTGTAAATTGGACTATTATATCACATATCTAACAGGATACAATTTCATAAGTCTTCATAAATGTTGGTTTCTGTTGTTCTCTACAAACACATAACACAAATGGTCTTTATGTAGTCCCAGTTAAATTAAAAATTAAAGCTGGCTTTGGAGTTGGAGCATGGCTCTCTCCTTCTCTAAACCCAAGTATAATTGTTAAAAGAAAATACAAAATCTCTGTATTATGTCAGAAGAGCCACCTGATATGCGACAGAAGAAAAATCAAAATTAAGGGACTATATTCTATTACCATTAATCTCATAATTCTTTGGTTTTCTTTTGACTCTTTAAAACTTTTCTTAAGGTATGAATTTTATATCACAAATTATTTATACATATATATATATATATATATATATATATATATATATAAACTTTTGCCATGATATTTGTAGTCATATAGACTACTAACTAATCCTAGAAAAAGGCTTCATCTGGTTTCCTGTACATGATTTTGGGTTTGAGTCTCTATCAGTTTTCTGCATTAAACCATGACCATGTCTAATAGCAACTATGAAGTGTCCAAAAAGATGATGGGACCCCACAATAATGATTCCATCAGGATGATACCACTAAGATGGCAAACACTACCAAAAGATTAGCTTTGGACTACAAAATGCTCAAGACAATTTCCAGAGAGCTAGCTGAGATTATCCAGCCTATAACACTACTTGAGCAAAGACTTGAGACAAGCCTGGTAATTCTCCATTATGCAGACAGAGACTGGACAACAAATGATACAGCTACTTCTTCTAGGACTTGACAATTAACCAAAAATTTTTTTTCAGGATCCCCTAAAGGTTCTTTAACCTCCAGACAGTAGGAAGTAAATTTAAGAATATGGCACCTGCTGGGTGGCGGTGGTGGTGCACAAATTTCATCCCAGCACTCGGGAGGCAGAGCCAGGTGGATCTCTGTGAGTATGAGGCTATCCTGGTCTACAGAATGAGATCTAGTACAGGCACCAAAACTATACAGAGAAACCCAATCTCGAAAAAAAAAAAAAAACCAAACAAACAAAACAAAACAAAAGAGAAAAACTGAAATTGAGAGAATAAAGAAGATACAAACTGAGGAAATGTTAAAGTGGAAAATCTGAGTAAACAGACAGGAACTAGAGATGCAAGCATAACCAACAGAATGCAAGAGATAGATGAGCAGATCTCTGGCACTGAAGAAACGATAGAGGAAATAGATTCATCAGTCAAAGAAAACACTAAAGCCAATAAAGTCATAACTCAAAATGTCCAGGAAATTTGGGACACTCTGAATAGACCAAACCTAAGAATAATAGGGATAGAAGAGAGAGAATACCAACTCAAAGGCACAGAAATTATATTCAACAAAATCATAGAAGAAAACTTTCCAAACCTAAAGAAGGAAATGCCTGTAAACATACAAGAAAGTTACAGAACACCAAATAGACTGGATCCAAAAGAAAGTCCACTTCCCACATCATAACCAAACCACTAAACATACAGAATAAAGAAAAAATATTAAGAACCACAAAGGAAAAAGGCCAAATATCATATAAAGGCAGACACATCAGAATAACACCTGACTTCCCAATGGAGTCTCTAAAACCCAGAAGGTCCTGGACAGATGTTATGCAGACACTAAGAGACCATGGATGCCAACCCAGACTATTATACCCAGCAATCAGCGTAGAAGAAGCAAACAAAATATTTCATGATAAAACCAGATTGAAACAATATTTCTCCACAAATCCAGCCTCACAGAAAGCACTTGAAGGAAAAATCCAACCTAAGGAAGTTAGACACACCCATGAAAACATAGGCAATAGATAGTCCCACACCAACAAATACCAAAGAAGGGAAACATACAACTCTACCACCAAAAACAAAAGGACTTAATAATAACTGGTCATTAATATCCATTAATATTAATGGTCTCAATTCACCTATAAAAAGACACAGACTAACACAATGGATATGAAAACAAGATCCATCCATTTACTGCATACACGAAACAAACCTCAACTTCAAAGATAGACATTACCTAAGAATAAAAGGCTGGGAAAAGACTTTCCAATCAAATGGATTTAAGAAGCAAGCTGGTATAGCTATCCTAAAATCTAATAAAATATACTTCAAACTAAAACCAATCAAAAGAGATCGGGAAGTACATTACATATTTATCATAGGGAAAATCTAACAAGATGAAGTCTCAATTGTGAATATTTATGCCCCAAATACAAGGGCACCTACATTCATAAAAGAAACATAACTACAGCTTAAACTACACATCAAATTTCATACAGCAGTATTGGCAGACTTCAAAACCCCACTCTCACCAATTAACAGCTCTACAAGCAGAAACTTAACAGAGAAATAAGAGAACTAACAGACATTACGACTCAATTGGACTTAATAGACAGCTACAGAATATTCAACCATAACACAAAACAATATACATTCTTTTCAGCACCCCATGGAACTTTCCCCAAAACTGACCCCATCCTTGGTCACAAAGCATATCTCAACAGATTGAAAAAAATTGAAATAACCTTTGGTATCTTATCGGACCTCCATGGCTTAAAGTTAGATTTCAAAAAAAAATTATAGAAAGTCTATAATATCATGGAAACTGAATAATTCCCAATTGAATCACCAATGGGTCAAGGAAGAAATGAAGAAGGAAATAAAGATTTCCTAGAATTCAATGAAAACGAATGTGCAACATACCCAAACTTATGGGAAACTATGAAAGCAGTATTAGAGGAAAATTCATAGCTCTAAATGCCCACAGAAAGAAGTTGGAGAAATCTCACACTATTGACTTAACTTCACAACTGAAAGCTCTAGAACAAGAAGAAGCAAACTCACACAAGAGAAACAGACACCAGGAAATAATCAAATTGAGGTCTGAAATCAATAAAATAGAAACAAAGAAAACAATACAAAAATCAATGAAACAAGAGTTTGTTCTTTGAAAAATTCAACAAGATAGACAAGTCCTTATCCAAATTAACCAAAAAAAAAGAAAAAGAGAGCATCCAAATTAACAAATCAGAAATGAAAAGGGAGAAATAACAACAGACAATGAGGAAATCTAGAGAACCATCAGGTGATACTTCAAAAACCTGTACTCCACAAAATTGGAAAGTCTGAAAGATGTGGACAATTTTCTGGATAGGTACCCCATATGAAAGATAAATCAAAAACAGATAAACTATTTAAATAGACCAATAACCCCTATGGAAATAGAAATGGTCAACAAAAGCCTCCCAACCAAAAAAAAAAGCCCAGGACCAGATGGTTTCAGTGCAGAATTCTACCAGATTTTTCAAAGAAGAGATAATACCAATACTCCTCAAATTGTTCTACACAATAGAAACAGAAGGAACTGCTGTGGAATGTTCTGTATGGCAAATGTGTTGCTAATAAAACACTGATTGGCCAGTGGCTAGGCAGGAAGTATAGGCGGGACTAACAGAATTAAAAGAACAGGAAGGCAGAGGGAATCTCTGCCAGCCACCGCCAGGACAAGCAGCATGTAAAGATGCCGGTAAGCCATGAGCCACATGGCGAGGTATAGATTTATAGAAATGGATTAATTTAAGATATAAGGACAGTTAGCAAGAAGCCTGCCACGGCCATACAGTTTGTAAGCAATATAAGTCTCTCTGTTTACTTGGTTGGGTCTGAGCGGCTGTGGGACTGGCAGGTGAAAGAGATTTATCCTGACCGTGGGCCATGCAGGAAAACTCTAGCTACAAGGAACACTACCAAATTCTTTTTTGAGGCTACAGTTACCCTGACACTAAAACCACACAAATATGCAACAAAGAAATAGAATTACAGACCAATGTATCTCATGAACATTGATGCAAAAATAAGAAAATACTGGCTAACCAAATCCAGGAACACATCAAAAAATTATCCACCATGAACAAGTAGACTTCATCCAAGGGATGCAATGATGGTTCAACATATGAAAATCTGTCAATGTAATTATATAAAAAATTGAAAGAAAAAAACCACATGATCATCTCATTGGATGCTGAAAAAGCCTTTGACAAAATCCAAGACTCCTTCATGATAAAGGTTCTAGAGAGATCAAGAATACAAGGAAGATACCTAAACATAACAAAGGCAATTTATGGCAAGTTGACAGCCAATATCAAATTAAATGGAGAGAAACTCAAAGCAAGTCCACTAAAATCAGGAACAAGACAAGGCTGTCCACTCTCCCCATACTTATTCAACATAGTACTTGAAGTTCTAAGTAGAGCAATAAGACAACAAATGGAGATCAAGAGTATACAAATTGAAAAGGAAGAAATCAAACATCCACTATTTGCAGACGATGTGATAGTATACATAAGTGACCCCAAAAATTCTACCACAGAACTCCTACAGCTGATAAACTCCTTCAGTAAGGTTGCAGGATACAAGAATAACTCAAAAAAATCAGTAATTCTCGTATAGACACATGATAAACAGTCTGAGAAAGAAATCAGAGAAACATCACCCTTTACAACAACCACAAATAATATAAAATACCTTGGGGTAACCCTAACTGAGCAAGTGAAGGACTTATATGATAAGAACTTTAAGTCTCTGAAGAAATGAATTAAAGAAGATATCAGAAAATGGAAAGATCTCCCGTGCTCATGGATAGGTAAAACTAACATAGTAAAAATGGCAATCTTACCAAAAGCAATCTACAAATTCAAAGTAATCCCCATCAAATCACAACACAATTCTTCACAGACTTGGAAAGAACAATACTTAACTTTATATGGGTAAACAAAAACCTTGGATAGCTAAAAGGATCCTGTATAATAAAGCAACCTCTGGAGGCATCATGATTCCTGACCTCAAGCTCTATTATAGAGCTATAATAATAATAATAATAATAATAATAACAACAACATAATAAAACGCTTGGTACTGACATAAAAACTGACACATGGACCAATGGAATTGAATTGAAGACTCTGACATTAATCTACACACTTATGAACATATAATTTTTGACAAAGAATCAGAAACTGTTCTTTGGAAAAAGGAAAGCATCTTCAACAAATGGTGCTGGCATAACTGGATGTCAACATGCAGAAGATTACAAATAGATCCATCACTGCGCCATGCACAAAACTCAAGTCCAAGTAGATCAAAGACCTCAACATAAATCCAGTTACACTGAACTTGACAGAAAAGAAAATAGGAAGTAATCTGGAATGCATTGGCACAGGAGACCACTTCCTAAATATAACACCAGTAGTACAGACACTGAGAGCAACAATTAGTAAATGGGACCTCCTGAAACTGAGACAGTATTGTACAGCAAAGGACATGGTCAATAAGACAAAATAACAGCCTACAGAATGGGAAAAGATCTTCACCAACCCCACATCTGACACAGGGATGATCTCCAAAACATATAAAGAACTCAAAAAGCTAGACTTCAAAATACTTAATAATCCAATTTAAAAAAATGGGCAACAGAGATTAATGGAGCATTCTCAATAGAAGAATCACAAATAGCTGAAAGACATTTAAGTAATTGCTCAAGATCCTTAGTCATCAGGGAAATTCAAATCAAAACAACTCTGGGATGCCATCTTACACCTGTCAGAATAACTAAGATCAAAAGCACTGAAGACAGCTTATGTTGGAGAGGTTGTGGAGAAAGGGTAACACTCCTACAGTGCTGGTGGGAAAGCAAGCTTGTATAGCCACTCTGGAAATCAGTATGACAGTTTCTCAGAAAATTGAGAATAAGTATTCCTCAAGACCCAGCTATACCACTCTTGGTCATATACCCAAGGAATGCTGAATCATACCACAAGGAGACATGCTCATCTATGTTCATATCAGCATTATTTGTAATAGCAAGGACATGGAAACAACCTAGATGCCTCTCATCTGAAGAATGGATAAAGAAAATGTGGCACATATACACAATGGAGTATTACTCAGCAGTAAAAAACAATGACATCATGAAATTTGCAGGCAAATGGATGGAACTAGAAAATATCTTGCTGAGTGATGTAACCGAGAATCAGAAGGACAAATATATTGTGTATTCACTCATAAGTGGATATTAGATGTGAGGAAAGGGATGGCCAGACTGAAACCCACAGCTCCAGAGAGGCCAGCTGACAGGGAAAGAATCTAGGAAGGACACAAGGATGGCCCATGAAGGAGAGGTGGATGAGATATACATGAGCAGACTGGGAGTGTGAGGGGGGGGTTGGAAGGCGATGAGTGGGGCATGAAAACACAGGGAAATGGGAGGGTTGAGCTGGAAATGGGACAGAGTGGGAGGGTAGGGAGGTATATATCATGATAGATGAGGACATCATGGGAATAGGAAAGGGCAAGGTGCCGAGGAGGCTCTCAGAGATCTACAAGGATAACCCCACCTTGGAGTGCTGGCAGTGGTCTAGAGGGTGCCTAGACTGGTATACTCTGGTGACCAGTCTAGTGAATACCCTAACTGTCATCACAGAGCCTTTGTCTAGTGACTGGTGGAGGCAGATACCGAGATCCATGGCCAAGCACCAGGCTCAGCTCTGGGAGTCCAGTTGATGAGAGAGAGGAGGAATTCTGCAGGCAGGGAAGGTTGAGATCATGATGGGAAGATGCGCAGAGATGACCGGCCACACTAGTGGAAGCCCATGAACTGTAGACTAGTGGCTGTGGAGACCCCGTGGGACTGGACTAGGCATTTTGGATATGGAAGACAGTTGGATATGGAAGGCTCAAACTGTTTGGGGGGCATCCAGGCAGGGGGATCAGAATCCATCCCTGGTGCATGAGCAGACTTTTGGGAATCCAGTGACTATGGTGTGATGCCTTGTACAGCCTTGGTGCAGTGGGAAGGGGCTTGGACCTGCCTAGGCTCAGTGTGCCAGGCTCTGCTGACTCCCCATGGGAGACCTTGATTTTGGTGATGTGGGGATATGGAGTGACTTGGGAGAGAGGTCTGGGGTGTGGGAGAAGATAGGAGGTAGGATCTATGGGTGATATGTAGAGTAAGTAGAAAATTTCTTAAAAACAAAAAAAAATGAAAAAAAAATAGTCAGTCACAATATTTGGATAAAAACATGCAGCTGTGGAATAAGAAAGTGTTTATAGAGAAAGTATGAAGAGTAAAAAGATACTAAATTATAATAAAATGACTTATTGAGTACTATGCTATCATCTTGAAAATGGTTTTGACTTAGGACATTTATCTATAAGTGGATATCTGTAGTGGTATTTTGTTTGTGGTCTAACAAATAAAGCTTACCTGGAGAACAGAGTGCAGAGCTAGCCTCTAGTTAATCATAGAAGCCAGGCTTTCATGCACACATCTTTAATCCCTGAACTAGGGAGGAGGAAGCAGTAAGATCAGAAGTTCAAGGCCACCATGGGCTAAAAAAGATTCATCCAGTCATAAACAGAAACAAATCTAGGTGGTGGAAGGTTCCACCTTTAATCCCAGCACTAGGGAGGATCATGCCTTTGATCCCAGTACTTGAGAGGCACATGTCTTTAATCACAGCCACTAGGGAGGTGGAGAGAGGAAATGTAGAGGCTGGTATAGAGAGAAATACAACATAGGAAGAGAAATCAGTTCAGCCCATTTTCATCCTGAGGAGTAGTAGACCTAAGAGGTGAATGTAGCTGTTTTACTTTTTGATCATTTTTAGCATTTACCCCAATATCTGGCTCTGGGTTTTTATTGTTAAGACCAATAAGAATTCACACTACATTTGTTGGCCATCTTTCATGGCACAAATTGATGAAAATGACACTTGATTGTGGCTTTGCAGCCACCAGCACAGGCCAGAGTTTCACGAGGATAAAGTCACTACTCCACCAGCTAAGGTTTCCTTGCCTTTTCCTCAAGTCTTTGAGCAATTTGGGACTTTTCTTTTACAGCCTCTCTCCAGCAAATTCTGTAGTTAGAAGTTTCTCTGGTTCTGCCTGGGCCCTGGAGTCCCATGCCCTGCTTATAAAATTATCACATAGATGCTTAATATTATTTATAGCTGCTTGGCCATTAGCTCAGATCCACTACTGACAAGTTATATGTTGCCATGTTTTTCACAGTTTTACCTGTGTGCCATTACATGCTGCTCCCTGGATTGTAGGCTAATTTCTCCTGACTCAAACTTCCTCTTCCCAGAATTCTCCTTGTCTGCTTATTCCGCCTATCCTTCCTGCCTGGCTACTTGCCAATCACTGTTTTATTAAACCAATGTACAAAAGCATTATCCCACAGCATTTTCCATTTTTTGTTTAATAAAAAAGGAAAGTTTTAACTTTAACATAGTAAAATTATATATAACAAAACAGTTATCAAGCAAGAATTACAGTTGCAATATCTAATCTATTTGTATTTTGGCAAAATTAAAGAAAATACTCTATATTACATTTGTGAGTCTAAAGTTTCATATTTACCTTATTTCTTATCATAACAAAGGAAAACCATAGTTATAACTCTCTAGTTTTCAACTACATCAAAGACCTCATAAGGATATATTATTAACTAAGTAAACAGGAGAGCATTATAAGGAACTTCCAAAAATCTAGAATGACAGAGACAGCTGGCTGCCTGGACAGTCATCTAAAGTTCCTCTGCAACATTGGGGCATTCATATTCAGCCCACAGGCCTAGAGTCTATCAGCCACTTTTCTCTGTGTCCTGTAGAATGTCTGGCAGTTTCTTCTATGAAGCAGGAACCTGAAGGACCATCTTGCCTGCAAAGTTAGTGGCCCTGAAAGTGCAGTTGATACATTTTTTCAAGCAGTCCAGGCAAGAACAGTTTCTTGCCCAAATGGTTATTTTTGCCAAGAAGAAAAACACCATATGGAGTGTCTTTGATGCCCATCTTTCTCTTTGAAGTAAATTGGTGCTGCCAGGAACAGATGTCTCTCACTGTCCAGAAATTCTAAATTTTTAAAACATTTTAAACAGCATATTCTGTAGGTCTTTGAAGTGTTTGAAGATTACCTACCTAATTGTAATATATCTATGTATACCTAGAAAACTTAACTAAAATGACTGTAAGTGTGATTATCATAGATGAATAATTATTAACCTATTTTTCTTAATTATCCATTACAAATTAAATGAGATACATAAACATAATACCTTAAGGGAGTAAATAATATAATATATTATAACAAAATTAACTTTAAATTTGTATCAATAAACTAAAATTGATAGCAATTTAAAATAAGTTGCTCTTTAAAAGTAGACTTAATAATATATACCCTTTTATCCTATCATATCTATATCCTGCATTTCTATATCATATTCCCCTTTCTTCTGTTAGAAAGAGATTGACTATGTCCAATAATAATTTGCAACCAACAATCTAGACAGAGACAAACATCCATATTCCATTTTGGGGGAATGTGGGCATAGTTTTCTAGGCTACTTCCTGTTGATAGAGGGTACAGTATTCTTATGGGGATCCTGAGAAAACTAAGAATTATGGTCAAGTCCTGACTGAAATAGTCTGTGACGCTGCATTGTCTGAGCCAGTTGCCTTGAAACAATTCTGGATGTTGGATCATCTGGGCCATGGTGTCACTGATGATCTCTCAGGGGGTCTTGGCTGGTCAAACCATATTAGCTTGGAAGCAATCCACATGTTCTTATCTTCTGTGGAAACAAAAAGCAGAACCTCTTTTTCAAAGCTACATATCCTTAGACATAAATTTTAAAATATATATATGTATAATTCAACAGCTTTTACAATCAAATGTCTTTCTGCAGTTAAAAATCCCAAAGACAAGACAATCAAGATTATCTGTGTAATATCCATCATATGGCTTTTTTATATCACCTTCACTCTCATAAAGATTTTATTTTTTAAAACTATTTCTTTATATAACTGTCTATATTCCTTTTCCTCTCTCTTCCAAGCCTACGTACATTTGTACACACACTCTGAACCATTTAGAGGTTTATTTAATCCGAATCTGACTTATTGTGAATCTATTGCTTTAAACTGTAGAATGACTAGGACAGAAATGGCAGCTTTGCCTGCTGGCTCAGCCCATCTCAGCTTTCCTACATGGCAGAGATAATTTTCTGGTGGCTTTGGCTTTGGGGAAAAATACTCACCACTGACTGTGGGAAAAGGTAGATCCATGCCTCCATCTAGCAGCGTGCAGCCCAGAATTTTTTTTTTTTGTATTAGCAAAAGCTTCATCTGTCATACAGTGCACTGAGCAGCTTGGAGATGCCACTATGTATCATGGTGGAAATCTGCCATGATGCACTCAAGCCCACATGCCACTGTGAACCACCCCACTGTAGCTCACAGATTGCCTGAGAGACACAACTAGGATGCTGTTTTTAGCTCTGTTTTATAATTTTTTTTTCATTTGTAGCTGAAGGTTTTTGTGTGTCCTACCTGGTCTATAGTTGCTCACACTCAAATAAACACACAGAGGCTTAATATTATTTATAACTGCTTGGCCATTAGCTCAGACTCACTACTGACAAGCTCTTACACTTAAACTCAGCCCATTTCATCAATGTACATGTTGCCATGTTTTCTGTGGCTTTACCTGTGTGCCATTACATGCTGCTCCCTGGATTTCAGGCTAGTGTCTCCTGACTCAGACTTCCTCTTCTCAGAATTCTCCTTGTCTGCTTATCCTGCCTATACTTCCTGCCTGGCTACTGTCCAATCAGCATTTCATTTATCAACCAATCAGAGCAACATACATTCACACCGTACAGAATGACATTCCACAGCAAAACTACACAGGGTTTTGGACTCCAACCACCACAGGTTTTAGCTGCTTTTGCATAATCCCCCATGTACACATCTGCCTCTTTGGCTTCTTTTCTCCTGGTGGGTTATGGTCTTTTCTTAGACCTCCTCTGTGGGCTGCTGCCAAACTAGAGTGCTACCTTGAAAACCCACTTGGGCTTCTACTCTTCTATGTAGAAACAGTCAGCCTCACATCTTCACCATAACTGTCACCAGATTTGGTGAGACAATTGAAATTTCTTTAAGAAAATAATTAGGTAAAAGAGAGAGTGTTTTCCCTCATTAAAAAAAATGGAAAAAGTATTACAATGGAGAAAGTTAGGTCTCCATATGACAATCCACTGAACTGTTTGAAAATGGAACAATTAAATGAGAGAATAATTAATTTAGATGGGATTTATGTAATGTCAATTATAAATATCATTGGTTTTATCATTTTTGTTTTATCACTTTTAAAGTTGGTTAATATAAGTGCTAAGATAGAAGTTTTATAAAAACTTATTAAAACAAATCATAGAGATATTTAGACCCAGACAGAGGAATTTAAAGGAGATTGAATTTAGCATTGTAAGGAACAGTCTATGGTTTTCAAACAACCAACTTTAATTTATCCAGTAATCTTAGTGGATATGCCAAATGACTGATATCCATAAGCCTGTATAAGAGTTGAATGAATTCCTGTGGAAATGTTAGATTTAAGGAGATTAAAGGAAATTATTATAATATGGAATGAATTCACTTTTTGTGAAGCAGATGTTAAATTCACGGTCAATTGTAGCTGTAAGTTTCTCCAGTACTGCTTGACCCTGTGGTCCCACCTGGCCCCATGATCCTGCAGCCACTTTTAAAATAATCATGCAGAGGCTTAATTTTAATTTCAAATTATATGGCCTATAGATCAGGCTTCTTGATAGCTGGTTCTTATATCTTAATGAAACCCGTTTCTATTAATCTATATGTTGCCACATGGCAAGGTGTTACTGTTCTGCTGACATCTTGTTGCTACTTCACTGGGTTGACATCTCTCCAACTCCACCCTTCTTCCTCCTATCTTCAATTTCAATGTACTGCTTCACCTTATCCTGCCCTGCCATAGGCAAATACAGCTTATTTATCAGCTAATCAGAGCAACACTTTCAAAGCATACAGAAATATATCCCACAGCACTTTCCCTTTACTGTCTAATCAAAAAGGAATGTTTTAAGTTTAAGATAGCAAAATTGCATGTAATAGAACAGTTGTCAACCAGCAATTGCAGTTACAATATCTAGTCTATTTGTATTTGGCAAAATTAAAGACAATATTTTATCTATCCTATATTTGTGAATCTAAAGTTTCATATCTAATTTATCTTTTATCATAACCAAGGAAAATTATAATTATAATTATGTAGTCTTCAACTACATCAAAGACCCCAGAAGGATATAATATTACCTGAGTAAACAGGAAGTGCTTTGAGAGCAACTTCCATAATTCTAGCAATTGCAGAGATGGTTGGTTGCCTGGACAGTCACCTCAATTTCCCCTGCAATGTTGGGCCATCTATCTTCAGCCTATATGCCTACCTAGAGTCTCTCTTTCACTTTCCCTTTGTCCAGTACAATGTCTGGCAGTCTCCTCTGTGAAGCAAGAACCTGAAGGATGATTTCACCTTGTTTTGACAATATTCAATGGTCATTTACCTATGGGTTCTATATGTCCAGTTTAAACAACATATTATCAAGCAGTCCAAGCAAGAGCAATTTCTTGCCCAAATGGCTATTTTTGCCATAAAGAATAAAACTTTATGTTCAGTTTCTTTAGTGTCCATCATCCTCTTTGAAATAATTGGTGCTGCCAGGAGCAGGTGTGTCTCATTGTCCAGAAAAGTCTAAGTTTTTCAAACATTTATTCTGTAGGTCTTTGAAGTGTTTAAAGATTATATTTTGAAATATTTCTATGTATACCTAGAAAACTTAACTAACAGGACTATTAGTTTGATTATCATAGTGAACTAATTATTAATCTGTACTTCTTAATTATACATTATAATTTTAAATGAGTGGCATAAACATAATATATCAAACAAGAGTATAAATATATATAATATAATAAATTAAATTTAAATTTGTATCAATAAACTAAAAATTCAAAGCAATGTAAAATACATGAAACAAGTTGTTGTTCTTTGAAAGTAGATTTAATAATCTATCCTTTCATCTTATCATATGTATAATATGCCTTTTTCTTCTTTAGAAAGAGATTGTATTTATAATCATATCCCTTTAAATAAAAATAAACATTTATAAACAATATTTTGGAAATTTGGGAGTAGCTTCTCATACTACTTCCTGCTGGTTAGGGGCTCTGGTGATCTTATAGAGATCCTGAGAAAAGTAAGAATTATAGTTAAATCTTGGCTGTAGTAGTCTATGAGGCTATATAGACATGTCAGGGGGTCTTGGTTAATCAAACAATATTAGCTTGAAAGCAATTCACAGGTTCTCATCTTCTGTGGAAACAAAAGCAGAATCTCTTTTCCAAAGCAACATATCCTTAGACACAAATTTTGAAGTCTAGATACCTTTAAATATACATATTGATTTACTGAGTAGCCTTTACAAACGAGTATCTTTCTGCAGTTAAAAATCCCAAAGAAAATGTAATCCAGACTCTCTGTGTAATTCCCATCTTTATATTGCTTACTTCTTATATTACTTTATTCTCCTTTTTAAGGAATTTAATTTATTATTTCAAAACTATATATTTCTTTTTCTGTGACTGTCTATACCTTCTGACCATTGTTTTAAATTGCAGCATGGCTAAGAGCAAAGTGGCAACCTTGGCTTCAGACTATGATGACCTCAGCTTCCCTACATGGCAGAGGTAAGCCTACCACCAACTCTGGGAAGCAATGGTTCTATGCCTCCATCAAACACTGTGTAGCCCAGATTTTTTTTTCTGTGCTAGCAAAATCTAAATTAACCATGAAGCATGCTGAGTGGCTTGGAGACACATCTGTATAAGGAGATGGGAGTCCCACCATGCTGTAGTTCAAGCCCACATGCCACAAGCCCACACACCATGGCATCTCTGAATCATAGCTTGCTGAGAGACACAACTAGGAAGCTGTTTTCAGCTTTGTTTTAGAATATATTTAAAGCTTTCTCAGATTTTGGGGGGATATACTTCCTACCACATTATGGTCTCCACACCCACCCCACCCTGCAGTCCCACAGCCACTTATAAAATAATCACTCAGAGCTGGGTTGTGTTGGCACATGCCTTTAATCCTAGCACTTGGGAGGCAGAGCCAGGTGGATCTCTGGGACTTTGAGGCTAGCCTGGTCTACAGAGCAAGATACAGGACAGGCACCAAAACTACACAGAAAAACCCTGTCTCAAAAAAAATCACTCAGAGGTTTAACATTATTTGCAAATTATATGGCCTATGGGTCAGGCTTCTTTGCTAACTGGCTCTTTTAAAACCCATTTCTATGAATCCATATGTTGCCACATGGCTGGGGCACTACTGGTATTCTGGCATCTTATTGATCCATTGGCAGTGGGTGGACATTTGCCCCACTCCACCCTTCTCCCTCCCATTTTCATTTTCAATGTACCATATCCTGCCCTGCCATATGCCAATGCAGCTTTCTTTATCAACCAATCAAAACAACATATATTCACAGCATACAAAAATACATCCCACAGCATTCAACTAGTAATAGAATTATCCCTCAAGACTGGAGAGACTTTATTACAGCAGTGTAGATGTAAACAACCATCTTATTAAATAAGAACCACAGAAACAATGCAAAGAAGAAAGCCAAGAGGTCAGAGCTAAGAGCAAAAACCTTACCCTTCCTCCTGCAGTGGTCCTACCTCTCCGAAAGAAAGCTACTTCCTGTATTAAAATCTTTATATGTACTTTCTGTTCTGCCTTCTCATTGGTTGTAAACTCAACCACATGACTGCCTCATCACTGCCTGTCTGTAAAGACCTCCAAGCCTTCTATGGTTGGTATTGAGATTAAAGGCGTGTGTATCCAGTGCTGGCTGTATCCCTGAACACACAGAGACTTACCTAGCTCTGCCTACCAAGTGCTGGGATTACAAGCATGTGCCACTACCGCCCTGCTTTCCTATGGCTTGCTAATAGCTCTGACCCTTGGGCAACTTTACTTATTAACATAGAAATAACATTTTAGTACAAATAAAATATCACCATATTTCCCCTTTTCTATTTTAATAAAAAGAAAAGAAAGAAAAAGGTTATAACTAACATAAGAAAAACTATATACAAAAGTACAATAACTATATAAAATATATACAAGTAATAAATACCTAAACAATGTCTAGTCCATTTGTATTTAACAAATTCAGAGAAAATAATTCCATTATCTATCCTATTGTATCTAATTCACTTTCTATCCTAATTAATCTTCAACTATAACTAACTAATCTTCACCTCCCTCAGAGACTCAAGAAGAAAATATTACCTAACAAAAATAAAAACAGGAAGTACATGCAAACAACTTCCCAAAAATTGTGAGTTGACAGAAACAGCCAGCTGCTTGGACAGTCATCTGAGGTTTCTCTGCAGTGTTGGGGCATCATCTTCAGCCTATAGGCTTAGCATATCTGACAGACTCATTTGTGAAGTAGGATATACACAAGGTCACCAGTTCAGCCTCACATTGGGTGAGAGCAGTCCATGTAACAGAAATACCTGAATTCCACTAGTGTCATGTCATGATTCAGGATTTTAAATTCTGGAAATTGTTGATGTTTTTTTTTTTAATTCAGTTGTCCATTCTTCTTAGCTATGTGTGTATGTGGCTTCATCTCAGCAACCCATTCTCTCCACATCCCTCTATTAAATGCCATTCTACTATTGAGAAACGTGAGCTTAATTACTCTTCAAGAATAACTATTTCAGCTGCTGTTCCATTGCACATCAGAAGCCATTGGTCCACTGCCTGTTCAGCTGCCTTCAAAGAAAAGGACACTGTACCTTTTCCAGATTGGGAAGACCACTTCAAGGATGGTGCCATATTGTCCTGGCCTCAAAAGATGCCTTTTGATACAGCCATAACCACACTTGTTTTGGAAAGAATCAGTAGTCCTTTGTTCTGTGACCTGTCTGTCCTGTTTGTCAGCAGTTGACTCTAGGATACTTTGATGTCTAGTGGCTAACTTTTGCCACAATGAAAGTTAACTCCATATGTAGTTTTTTCAATGCCCATATTTTCTTTGAAGTAGATTGGTACTGCCAGGAGCTGACATGTCTCATAATCATAACAAAAAGAAAAATTTTCTGTTATTAAAACATTTTAAATGCCATATTCTGTAGATCTCTGAAGGGTTTGAAGATGACCTGTCTATCTAAAATATATCTTCTCAATCTTGAAAACATACCTAATATGACTACAAGTTCTATTATAATGTCTAACTACTAACTTTCATTTCTTTATATCCTAATAGTTGGTAATAATAACATTCAAGGATCAGAAAATTATATTACATTGTTAAATGAATGATATAAATACAGTTAGAAATATACATATAGCATTTTCTAACAATATCAATTTCAATATATATATTTTGTATACAATATAAAACAATCCAATCCAATGTAAAGTATTTAAAACTAGTAATTTTCTTTTTTTCCTTTCTTTTCTTTTTAAACAAGAACCTTAACTCTAATCTCCTTTGCTTAGCCTTTTTCCTAAACCTTGACAACTACTTGTAACCAACCCCCCTAATCAATGAAAATTATCCCAGACCCAAAACCCATTAAAAGACCAAAAAAAAAAAAATGACCCGCCCCACACCACCTCTTTGGGAATGTGGATGTCATATTCTCAAAATTGCTTCATGCTGGGTATGGGCAAAGGTATTTTTATTCTGAAAAGAAAAATTTTAGGTTAATTGTCAAATTCTAGGAAAGGTAACTATAGCCTTCATTATCCAGTCTGTGTATAATGCCAAAGTTAAGGGTTTATCTCAAGTCCTTGTTCAAGTAGTCTTTGAGACTGGATCATTTCAACTAGCCCTCTCAAAATTGCTCTGAGCACTTTGTAGTTCAGAGATGATCTGTGGATGATGTTTGTCAGCTTAGTGATGTTATTATTGTCCATGTGGAATTGTTGTTGTTGTGGGGCCCCATCTTCTTCCTGGAGACTTTAGTTGATGTTAGGCCTGGCCGTGATTTCCTGCAGAAAACTGATAAGAGACTCGAACACAAAGACATACATATGCAGCTATTGAAGCTTTTTTTCTTTCTAGAATTAGTACTCTATATGATCATTCATATCTTAACAAAGTTTAAATGTATGTGTGTATATATATATATACATATATATACATATATATATTAATCTTGTAAATTTTGATATAAAATTCATACTTTAA
>CABHPQ010141593.1:0-15094 GCA_902168405.1 Peromyscus aztecus
TTGGAAGCTGCAGGGATCATGGGCATGCTGGCAGCTCACGTGTGCACCCCATGAGTCCCACCCAGGGAGCACAGGGGGGACCCAGGGGGCAGGGGTAGCTGGGAAGTCAAGTGGAGACGATGTCCCCAGCTGGCTTTGGCGTGATGGCCGCAAGCCGTTTCTCTAGGTTTTGCCGGTAACAGCAACCCCAAAAGAAAACAGCAACCTGGCAGATGGAAGAGCAGCTCCCTTCCGAGGGTCTGCTTCAGGGCAGAAGCACATTAGCCAATGGGCCTCCCTTCCCTCTACATCTCTTAGTCTCAAACTCCCCCAAGTGGTAGCTTCGTCCTCAGGCTCGTCGGCAGATAACCAGATCCCTTCCTGGTGTCGCACATGGTTGCTACATTGTGGGAGGTAGGACAGTTACCTCTTCTGTCGCGTTTCTCTTAGGAGTGAGAAGACCTCTCTAGAATACCTCCGAAGATTCTCGTTAGTGGCCACGGTTATGAGAACGGAATTTCTAACAAACTGTCAGTTCTGTTAGGAAGGAAGGAGCCCTGCTGTACACGTTCCTTTCTTTCTTTCTGGCAGAGTCCTTTTATGAAGCCCAGGCTGGTCTTGAGTTTATCATTTTCTTGCCTCTGCCTTCTAAGTGCTGGGATATGGGCACGGACACCACACACCCAGTTCGTTTTATTTCTACATTTATTTCTACAAACTGAGTTATCGCTCTAATGCACGCATCTGATTACGTCATTCTTTTCTGCTTCAAACCCTTCAATGGCTCCAGCTGCTGTCATCTGATCATATGGTACCCACTGCTCTATGACCCCAGTGAAACTGCCCAGCTTCATTTCTCTGTCCACTCTCCATGTGCATTTATAAGAGTCATGCTCTCTGCTCTGTTATTTTATTTGCTGGTTCTTTGTGCCCTCACTCTGGAGCATTCTCTCTTCATCTGACTTCCTTAGCTCGTAGGAAATGCTACATGCACACGACATTTTAGGAGCCTTCCCAGGGCCTGCTGTGTGCTCTACGACACCTTGGATTTGTCTGGGTGGTTTCTGTCTATTTCAATGACCCGTCTTCCAGTCAGTCTCTCCTTCTGGTCTCTAGGCTGGAAGAAGGAGAAGCCTGTACCTACCAGGAGGCAGAGGGTCAGTGCTCAGCTTTCAGCATCAAACAGCCTGGGTTTGGCACTTGGCTTTTTTGTTCTTTCCTAGTGACCCTGGGCAAGTTATTTAACTCCTCTGAGCTTCTATTTCCCCACCTATTAGCAACAAGCTATTAGGTTCCTAATAGGTGCCATGGAGCACACAGCAGGCCATGGGAAGGCTCCTGGGATGTTGTGTGCATGTGGCATTTCCTATGAGCTGAGGAAGTCAGAGGAAGAGAGAATGCTCCAGACTGAGGACACAAAGAAAATAAGAGAGAGGAGAGCATGACGGACCTAATAGGAACCTAACAGCAACAAGTGAATGGATGGGATTTATGATAAGCATCCATCAAGGTGGCTAATATAAAGCACTTAGCAGTGTCTGCCTCGGGGTCATTGCACAATAAGTATTTGCAGACTGAATGGTGATGTGATATGTAACAGAGCTGAATCTCTCCCACTACTCTGGAAGAGCTACGCTATTCCCTAATACACCTGCCCAGACAGAGGACCGCCAAGGGCAGTCTTTTCTATGTGACTGGAAAGGAAAACGCAGTTGTCTGCTGATCTCCCGACACCTTGACGGACTGTGATGCTGCTCAAATCCACCATTACAGATCGGTCCCCTCCTGCCAGCCATTAAGCAATACTTACTAAGCAGAAACAGTTTTGAGAGTGTAGCAAGGGACTCAACTTCCTGCCACAAACACTTTAATCTTGTCTGATTAGTCAACGTATAAACAGCAAATACATTGGCCTTCACAAGGGAGCTCTCCACAGTGAACTTGGGAGGATGGAGAGCCTTTAGACAGGTGGAGGAGAAAGGGAACGATTACCCAGATAATGGGAGGAAAGGAGAACTGGGGAGCTTAGTCCATGGCTGAGGGTGGCATGCACATTGATAGGTGACTGCAGGGTCCTGAAAGAAGGAAGTCTTGGACATTTTCCTTTGGAAACAAAATGTGCATTATCTTGAATGAACGTCTTATCTCAGACGGTTAGAACCAGGAAGAGGTTTTAAATATCCTTGTTTGAAGAAACTGGAGCTCAGAAAGGTGTTTTGATCAATGTCACCTCATTAGTTGACAAGAGACACGACATTCCCACACTCTCTCCTTTGACTGTAAAGTCCCGTTACCTCGACTCAACCATCTCTTAATTTAGTTTAGACAGTTGGACTTCTTAAAGAGACACCGAGGTAACTGAGTGAGGGAAATCTCTGTTTTGTTATGGATGGAGAAGACTAAAATGATGCAGAGAACAGGACCAAGAAGTGAGGAGGTTGCCGGGACGCAAAGCCTCGGCCTTCTTACATGTTCTTTTCCTTCTGTAGAGAGCCTAACTAAGCAACGTATTCATACCGATGCATAAATGACCCCAAGCCAAAATCAAGGGCACCATTCTCAAATGGCTTATGCCAGGAAGGCTTTGTGTAGTCATACGGATTGTCTTAAGAAGATTTAGAAGATTTATCTCTAATCCCATCTGCTACGGAGTCATGCCACAGCCCTGAGAAAAACCACCCCACCCAGGGAACCACACACAACATTCTAAAGGGATAATTCTTAAGATATTTGGGAACAGGTGCTATCACAACCCTCCTCCCACACTTCAGTTATTTAGGCTAAACATAGCTCAGTCTTTTGGTCTCTTGGTTCCAGTTTACCCCGGTTGCCCTGCTCTGGATGAGTGGCCATCTGTCCATGTCTATTTCAAGGCACCATGAATGGAATAGAAGATTCCAGTTGTGCAGGAAGCTCAGGACGGTGCCCTCCAACTCAACACCCCCAGGGTTCATGAGGGGTTTCTATTCATGGAGTCTGAGTTGCAGTTCAGTTGTATTGGAGAGGAGCAGACAGGTATGGGGGAAACCGTAGCAGTTACGGTCCCATCACAGCCCGGCTCCTCAGTCATACTCATAAGGACACTCCTCTTCTCCCCAGATCTGAAGCCACAGACTCATTTCTGCATACCCTAGCTCTTTCATACTTATAAAACTTGGTTGTTTTTAGTCTTTTAATCAAATCTATTTTGCATCTTAAAATGCTTCTTAACCCATCCCTTCCTGTTTCCCCACTCACTACCATCTGAAAAGTTGCATTGGTCTTTGGTTCTCCCAGCCCCATGCCGGATGTTCAGATTGATGACCTTCTTTCCACTGACAGCTTGGCTGGGGGATCTAGAACCCTTCACAGGCAAGTACTTCGGACGTAGTTTTCTGCCACCCGTTTGGGCTTGGGCTAGGGATGTAACCAATGTTCGGATTGTGTTGGACCCTCCTCAGGAGAGAAAAGGAATCTCCACGTCTACTGTTGTAACCTTCTCCCTCGGGCTGGCTGTTTCCCACTGGCCTCAGTTCGGCCCCCCCTGTCTCTCAATGCTGCTCTGATATTTGTCGCAGCCTGGACCTTTAGAACTGTGGATTTTTTTTTGTCATTTAAGAAGGATGCTAGCGTCTTTTTCCCATATTCTTTTTGTTGTTGTTGGCTTTTTTTTTTTAAATAGGGTCTCATGCTGCTCAAGCTGCCTTGAATTCACTGTGTAGCAGAGGGTGACCCTGGGCCCATTCTCCTGCCTCTATTTCCCAAATACTGTAAACAGGTATGCACTACCATGCCCAGTTTATAGAGTTTGGAAATCAAACCCAGGGCTCTGAACATGCTAGGCAAGTATTCTATGAACTATATCCACAGCCCCTACAAGAGAGTTTCACTTATTTCTTTGAAAGCATCCTGTCTGCCTCAAATCCATTCCATGTAGAGCCAAACCAGTCCCTTTAAAACACTACTTTTATTTCCTAAGACTCTTCGACTTAAAAATCTCTAGTAGCATATGGTTCATTTCATCAGGGATGATGAACTCATCTTAAGTTTCTCAAAGCTCATCTTTCTAATTGACAAAGACACTCTTTTCTTCTCTACTCACCAGAGGAGGCATTAGAATCCTTCTCCAGAGCCCTTATTATCAGCTTCCTGAAAGTGGCATGGTAGAAATAAGTCTTGCATTCTTCAGCCTGCAAAATTACTGGCAAAGGTTGGGCTTTGATAGTCCCCTCTCTCTGAGTACGCTTGTATGGTAAATCACATCCTGCTGGTCCATATATATATAGGCCCTGCTTCCTGAAATGAACTGTGAGTTCCATGTATGTTTTGTTTTATGGGTTTTATTATTATTATGAAATGACTGTTCACAGACACAGTTTATAGGTGTTCTCCGGTCAAAGAGAAGAAGTTGGAGGTAGCAGCACAAAGCAAGGCCCCGGAGGCGAAGCAAGGTCCAGGGAGGATGGCAAGGTTGTGGACAAGGAGAGCCTAGGAGGGAGAAGCACAGTATGAGTTGAAACTGGGATGCCGAGTGTGAGTTGGAACAGGGCAGACGAGAGCGTTCGGAGCTGAGGCTGGAGAAATGCTCCTGGGAGCTGTCAGAGTTGCCTCTGTGCAGGATCAGCCGTTAAAACAGAACTCTGTGTGTAATCGGCATTAATGCACAGAGAAGCAAAAGCGTAAATCAAGGAAAGACCGCCTAATCCTGTGTTGAAATGCCGTATTAACAAGAAATTTCTATGGTTTCCTCCATCTTCTACATCCAGTTTCATATTAAAATACCAGCTTGGCAACTTTCCCTTAAACTACTGGGGTCTCTTGAGGTATCTTTAATGTTGTGCACTTAAGCCAGTCTGGAAAAGATCTCCTTCGCTACCCGTACTGGTAATATAGCACAGCTTGGAAATGTAGCGATGGGAACAGAAAGGCACCACCTGGGGATGTCTGCCGATGAGAACCACCAAAATAATAATAATAATAATAATAATAATAATAATAATAATAATAAAAATAAAAACCCGGGATTCTCGCCTGCTCCCACTAAGTCTGAGGGACAACCTTCAGCCACAGCTGCAAACAAGCTCAATGGCTCCTCCCCTTGGGTTTGGTTTTTGCCATGGCAGGAACACAGACCTTCTGATGAGGCATTTGTTTGTGGAGTTAGAGCAATGGGCAAGGAGAGGAATACTAAAGAAGCCAGGTGATAGGAGGGCGGGCAGCTTGCGTTCGCCCAACTGAGTGGAAACAAGTTGACTCATACACGCCCAGGAACAGAGGAATATCTGCTTGTGTGCCATGAATCATCTAATGAGGAAGGCAAGCCACCAACTCCAATTAACCTTGTGGATGAAAACAAATCTGAGTATTTTGATCAGGAGCTACTGAAAGTGATCTGTACTGCTGCATGCCCTGATAGCTGGATGACTGCATCAGAAATGAAAAACCTGAGGGGTCAGGGCAGAAAGTTCTTTTCTTTGCAGCACGCAGCTCCACCCACGTGGTGCCCATGTCGAGTGGTGGAGGGATTCTAGACTGAGCTGGAGGGTTTTGCATTGTCCATGCTGCCTCCCAGCATCTCTGTTTGTAGGGCTTAGGCAGAGAGGGATATTTATAGTTCTTTGTATTTGAGAATAGCCGTTCACTCCTACTGGCTTGCAGAATTTCAAGTGCTAGGATGGCCAATGGCTGATGTTTATTGTTCAGGCTGGTTGTAGGCATCTGTTGGGTTTTAGAAATTCAGGATGGGTGCCACATTCCCTTACTAATAGTGCCTGGTTTCTGTTCCTTGAGGATGAGGCTTGTCTCCCCTCTTGGAGACAATCTGATTTTCATCAGGTCCCTTCTTCTCCCCCAGACAAGGAGTAGGCCTGAGAACCACAATATCCACGAGGTCCTTCCTTCTCTGTGTTCTCAGTCATGTTCGTTTTTGGTTTTATTTTGATTTTTTGAGACAGGGACTCTGTGTGATCAAGGGTAGCCTGGAACTCACTATGGAGCCCAGGCTGGCCTCAAACTTAGGTTCTTCCTGGCTCCACCTCCAAACTATGAGATTAGAGAAGTACACCACCACATCAGGTTCATGTTTACTATTGACCAAAAAGGCTAAGAGATTGAAAAACAGTAAACTCATCCCATCTGCCCTGATGTTCCAGAAAATGAAGCTGGGTGCTTAGACAATACCCAGACCCCTAAGGTGCCTCGGGTTCAGGCTGTGCTGGCTCTCCAGCTGTGTCTGTGTGATCTCCAAGTCTGTTCTTTTGGCTTCGCTATATGCTTTCAACCCTCCTTTCAAAAGAGGCTGAAGTTGCCAAGAGAATGTTTGCCACCTGTGACCAAAGAACTTTCTTTCCTGCAGATCAACATCTGCCAGAGTCTCTTCTTAAAGGGAATCATCATCAGCCCAATAGGTTTGTTACAGGAATGTTGGTTCAGAAAACTCTCGTGTCTTTTTTAAGGCTCATTACTTAACCCCATATCTTGCCTTCCTCATCTTCTCCTGTCTTGAAGTGCCTCTTATGATTAATTTGTTGTTCATTTTAACTCCTGTGTCTAATATCCTCGATGGATAATAAATGGGTGATGTATTATCTACAACCCTGATTGTCCAAAAATATAATTCACTCTGTCAAGTCTCCCAGGATAGAAAGTTTTTAGGTTTTTTTGTTTTGTTTTGTTATATGTGATATCTATGCATTTGGCTATCAGTATTTAAGAACAAAGGTAATGGTTTTAGAAGTACAAAAATACAGTAAAATATGAAGAATAATGAAGGAAAGGTGATAGGTCATGAGTAGAGCCTTGGGATAAATGGAACTCCCTTACAAAATAGACTGTGGGTGCTACTTCTGCTCTGTCTACATGTAAGGTTACAGTGGAAAGGGAGGTGGTTCCTCACACTCAGTCCTCTGCTGCCTTTATTCACCTTGATCTTTGGCTTCCCAACCTCTAGAACTCGGAGACATACTATTCGGCTGTATAGTAGCCACCTAGCCTAGGGCACTTTCTTTTTTTAAAAAATTATTTTTATTTATGTCTTTGTGTGTGACTGCTCGTCTGTATGTGCACCACACATGTACAGGCACCTGTGGAGGCCAGAAGAGGATGTTCCTCTGGAACTGAGTTACAAATGGTTACGAGCCATCTGAAATGGGTGCTGGGAACTGAGCCCAGGTCCTCTGCCAGAGCAACGGGTGCTCTTAACTGCTGAGCCATCTTGCCAGCCCGTAGAGTATTTTCTTAATAGCAGCCACAGGTAGACTGAAAACCATCCTAAGTTCATAGCTAGAGTGAAAAGAGATGTGGACTGTGGATATAACAATGATAACTGACTCTGTGGGGCTCCAGCTAAATAATAGGCCATGTTCTGTTTCCTACATACAGTTAATTCAGCCCTAACTGTCTGACTAGGTGTATGTCATTAACATAAGTAACACCCATAATTAACCCAACAGATGGCTTACACTTAATGTCAATTCAAAGTTGGGTTATTAAAGCTTTTATTTGAACTGACACATTTAATGTTTACATCAAAGCAACAATGAAAAGTGTGTGTGTGTGTGTGTGTGTGTGTGTGTGTGTGTGTGTGTGCAAATACCGCTCTGATGTTTTTCATTTTATGAAATAAATATCAAAAATGAAATCTTGTCTTGTACCAAGAAGTTCAGCTGAAATTTGGTGTCAACCCCTAAAATATGAAAAATGCTGTTGTTTTTATGCTTTGCTCCATAAATATTAAAAAGATTTTAAGCTAGCAGGAAAAAAAAGTTTTGCTTAATTCCTTATTCATATTCCTGGTTTGTAAACTGAAAACGCAGTGCTATTCAGCACTTCTCTGAAGATATTTTATGGAATGCTGGAATGATGTTTTATAGCTTGAAAATAATTCCAGGGCTCAGCTGGCCAGTTTCAATAAAATGAGCAGTCCATCCAATAGTCACATGTGCTAACGACCTTTACCTTGTTTCATTTTGCAAATAAGTTTAAAGATTTTATTTTTAAGTGTGTGTGTGTGTGTGTGTGTGTGTGTGTGTGTGTGTGTGCGTGTGTGTGTGTTGTGTGGTAGTTTAAAAGAAAATGACCCCCAAAGGGAGTGGTACTATTAGGAGGTGTGATCTTGCTGGAGGAAGTGTGTCACTGTGGGGGCGGGCTTTGAGGTCTCTTTTTTTCAAGCTTCCCTCAGTGTGACGTCAGTCGACTTCCTGTTGCCTGCAAGATGTAGCACTCTCAGCTCCAGCACCACATCTGCCTGCATGATGCCATGCTCCCCTTTATGATCATAATGGACTGAACCTCTGAAAGTATAAGTGAGCCACCCTCAATTAAATGTTTTCTTTATCAGAGTTGCCATGGTCATAGTATCTCTTCACTGCAATAGTAATCCCTAACTAAGACAGTGTGTGTGTGTGTGTGTGTGTGTGTGTGTGTGTGTGTGTGTGTGTAAATACAGGTGCCTAACAAGGCCAAAAGAGGACAATGGCCCTTAAGACACAGAACTTGGGTCCTTTGCAAGAACAGTGCCTGCTCTTAACTACTGAGCCATGTCTCCAGGTCCCATGTATAGCATTTAAAATGAGCATTAAAAACAAGCAAACAAGCAAACAAACACATTTTGTGATTTTTTTTTTTAATGTACGGACTGTCCCGCCTCTATCTCTTTGACATACCCTCCTGGCATGCTTTACCATAATCAGCCAAGAGATTTAAAGGGGATCCCATTCATCACCCACAACATCATTTCTTGATTTGTTTTCCTCATTCTCCCCTCTATAATGATCTCAATCTTGATGCCCTTCTAAGGCCTCTTCCTCTCTTGACGTGCTCAACTCTCCACCAAGTTCTTGGATGCCCCCTACCCTTTAGAATCTTTCCACCATTTTAAATTTCTTTCGAAAAAGCCCTGTTGTGTTCCTCATTCTAGACACAGGCTGTTTCAGCTGTGGTTAGCTGGACCATGATGTGACTATCAAGTGGAGAGACGCTACATAAACTTTGAAGTTTTCATGGAGGGTACATGTCAGAAAGAGGCAAATTAGTTACTGATAGATAAATGATACCTTGAATCCTTATTTGAAAAAGATGTACTGAGGCCATTTCTGTTGATAAAAATCGGGCGTCTTTTGAAGATTTGCCATCATATTAGCATAAAAAAGCCCTGAGAAGTTATTGAGAAACAAAGGATTCCATTTCTCTCATTTCATTTCATATTCCCCCAAACGGATCTCAGAACGAATCCTTTTGATCATCCCCTCTATCATCTCATACACAAAAGCACCCGTGGAACGCAGATTGAGTAAAATGCCTTTAAATAGTAAAAGAGATAACAAAAATAATGGAAGGTAGCTATGAAATACACAAGTGGCTGGCTGGCTGGCTGGTTTCCTGGGGACAGCAGCAGTCTGAACGTGGTCTAGATTTTCCATATGCCGTGCAAGTACCGGCATTTCCCCTTCGCCTTAGAGATGTGACAGGAGGGAGCAGGCAAAAAGGCCACTGACCAAGTGTGGGGTTATATTTAAAGAGGCCATTCCAATAACTTTAGATAGCAGCTGTCCTTGGGTTGGGTTTTCCTAAGGCGTTTCGTGTTACTTTATCTCAGGTGTCTTGATTTGTTTTGGACGTTAGGTGGTGCCCTGAACTAATATGGCTATTAATTAATTGGCTGTTGCCTGAGCATAATAGCACAAGGTGAAAGGGTGTGGTTAGGGTAAACGGACTTGTCCATAGCTAGTGTGTGTGAGCAAGCGCTCACGTGGCTGTTCTGGGAAAGAATGAGAAGCCATGCTTGGAGCCACATGTGCTCGTGTGGCATTCAAAACCTCACACAGATTCACGATTAGGGGCAACAACCATTGGATAATTTGCACACTCCAAAGTTTCAGATGGACCTGATAGGATTGGGGATCTTCCAAAAGGTTTCTCATCAACAGAAAGATAGCCTATAAAAAGATTTTAGGTCATAAATGAAGCATTGAAAATTTTGATTATTGATGTCTAATTTCCTTTGAACCATCGGTATGTGGGTTGATGCTAGGTGTCAAGATTCAAATCCGTCTATCTCCCAGTTTGGAATTTTGACATTTTTTTTTTTTTTGGCCTTTTGGCTAAGATCAAGTTCAGAGTTTGAAATTCATAATTTGTTCAAAATCTATCTCAACATAAACTAGCATTTCTAACTAAAGATATTAAACTTCCAGAAAAAATATATGTGCCTAGATATTTCAGTTTTATATTACATTCAAAGATGGTAATCATTATCCACAGAACATTTCCAGTTCTCCAACTGGACAAAGCTAGGGTTGCATGTTCCTCCTCCTAACTTAGGCTAAGGAAAAACCACATGGCTTATAGGCAAAGATCTTAAGGACAACCACATAGTTTTCCATAAGAGTGAGCAAAAAATTAAAAATTACCGTTTCATGTCATCTAGGCTTGGGAATGCTTGTTACTGCAGTTTTTGCTAACTTGTTCTGACTGGTTTGTTGCAATGGAACATTGAAAGTCCACGAACATCGTATGGTAAAAAATTAGATAATAAGAAAACATACAGATGATGTGTTAGATGTGCATTTAAAATATTGCTCAATCACTGGAAAAAAATGTATGAAACGGGGTATATTGGACCTCCGGAACTTTGAAACTGGGGGGAAAATAATTGAAAAGAGAATATTTAGTATGAGTCTATTGAACAGATGAATAGCTGTGCAAAATGTGACATCTTCACACCATGGATTATTACTCAGCCTTTGGAAGAAAGGACACATTGACATATGTCGTACCATATGAAGACATTATGCTATGTGAAATAAGCCAGTCACAAAAATGTAAACACTGTGTAGTGGAATTGCTTAGAACAGTCAAAGTCATAGCAGCAGAAGACAGACCTGTGGATGTCGGAATCTGGGAGAGAGGGGATGTGGAGTGTTTATTGGGTATGAAATTTCAGTGGTACAAGATCATAAAGAAATGCAGAGATGTGTACGTGTTCAGGACTGAGCACTCAGGTTGTACGTGTTCGGGAAACAATAAAAATGATAGAATAAGAGGTCATGAATTTGAGAGGGATGGGGGTGTAGGAGGAAATGGAGGGAGGGAGGAGAGGAAGGGAAAAATTATGCGAATACTGTGGTCATATATGAAATTCTGAACAAAAAAGGTATGGAGATGAGTGATCGGGATAGTTGTACAATACACTTGTAAGTACATGAACTACCGCTGAACTGCTTACGTTAAAATAGGTAAGATGGTAAAGTTTATGTTATGTGCATTTTGCCAAGATAAAAAATGGGGGGATGCTTTTGTGAGAGGAGACTCAATACTCCATTTTCCCCTTAGGAGACAAATCATGCCCTCTTTCTGAGCTTGAAGAGTCTCTCCTTTGAGACATGGAGAAAGCAAGTGATTCCTGTGTCTAGGATGACACTCACTTTGTCCGCAAGAGGTCACCTGATGGTCAGATGGGAGCCAACCTCGTTCATTCAACCGCTGCCTCTAAGCAAAGCTGTGCTCTGGAAGTTGTGGGGTTTATGTTGCCGTTTGAGGAAACAATGCATCCCTTTCTGCTTCTCCCTGGGGAAACAAGGGGTCTGGTCTGAGCAAAGATAAACCTTCAGTACACCACAGAGAGAGGATTCCGCCTGACAAAATTCTACAGGACCCTAGCCTCCAGAACGTGGCTGGTGATGTGGTTCATTAGTAACTGCTTGCCCCTCATGCACAGACCCTGACTTGATCCTCAGTACCAGTCAATAAAGAAGTACATAAATAAAAGCTCCCAATTCCCAAGGAAACAGCCTGTGGAGCATCCAGCTTCCTATGCACGTGTCTTGTCTCTCTAGACAAGGTGGCACCTGTGATCCCTTGCCTGCTCTCCTTGAGCACAAAAGAAGGTGACAGGGAAGGAAAGCTCACCACAGGGAGCTCTTCTCTGAGACTGCAATCTTCCCAACAGGGTAGGAAAGAGCCCAATTATCTGCAAAGACTGCAATTAGCAATGTCAGCTTTAACCTTTGTTCCTCTGTGAGAGTCCAAGGCACCATGTCGTCACCTAAGACCTACTGCTCTGTCTATGACAAAGGTTTTGTCGCTCTGTGTGGAAGTCAGGACTTACTCCACCCCATGCCTGTGCTCCCAGAGGACTCATCTCATTCCAAGACCAGCGTGCAACGACACCGGAAGGAAACAGGAGTCTGTGGCACTGTCGTTTAGCTGTTACCAAATCAGTCCCTGTTGGACTGCCTCTCAAAGAATCCACTGCCAGACTGTGATGAGCACGCCACTTCTAGAGGTCATGAGGAAAATGTGGGGAGCATTCACTCAGAGCAGAGCGGTGGAGCAAAAACTCCAAAATATAAGTGAGAAAATTCACCTGCCTACCACGCTCAGGTAAATGGCGACACACGCATGCACACGCACTCAGGTGCACACGAGTGTGAGGGTTTAACTGGGAAAGCTTCCTACAGGACAACAACGCAGTAGCCTGGAGCATTTGTGTGTCCGGGCAGAAGCAGAATCCACATTTTCGCAATGCTTCTTCTTTTTTTTTTTTTAAATAAACTCGGGATTCACAGTCAACTGCCATTTTGTTTAAAGCATCTGTTCTGCGAGCCAAAGGGGGAGGGAACATATACCAGCAGTTAAGTGCTTGGAGAAGGAGCTCTGGAGAAACGCTCCCCACTTAGCTCCCCTTAGCTCTGTGAGTGATTACAGGGTTTGGGCTATTTCTGGCCACATCTCCTTGTCTACGAAAAGTAGAAGTCAAGTCATTAAGGAGCATGGGCATCTGTGCATTTAGTAATTCGCCTTGAGTCAGAAAGTCTAGACACTCCCCTGGGGATGGGAAACAGGCAGTATGTTTCTATGCCCTTCAAGTCTCTTTTGTAACCCAAAAGGCATGAAGCAACCGGATCTTGAAGTAAATGGGCTCTGGAGCTCCTGGCTAGGACATGGGAAGCGTAGGGAGAGTGCACGGAGCTGGAGGCTCACCACAGTCAGTTCTACCCTGGGTGAGTGATACCCAGCCAGAGGCACTGGTCAGGCAGAGCCCAGGCCCATCCAAATGCCATTGATTTCCTACCAGAACAACCTGAGAATTTGACCTGAGCCTCGGTTTGCTGCACACCACAATCGGAAGAGCTCATATTTACTGAGACTGCCAGGTGCTGGGCATGGGTGCCAGGCATACACACCCCTGATTCACTTGCACCTTGAAGTAACGCTCTGGGGTAGGTGGATAACACTGGCGTGCTTCAGTGATTCTAAGATGTCCATTGCTTTGTTTTCTCTTAATATTTACCATTTCCAGGTGTATTGCAGAACTGATAAAGAAGTGTATAAGTCATGGCAGATCACACGCTTTCACGCCTCCCTCAATGGCACGTAAGTGGGTGGTGTGTGCTACATTCAGTGAGGAAACAGGCTCGGGTGGCCTAAGTAACTCACCCAACTAGAAAGTGGCAGAGCTGGAATTGGAATACACGTAATTTCTAGAGTGGACTTTCTTGAAAGGATTCAGACTTACTGGATTTGATCATGAAACTCGTTCTTTTGCATACTTGCTATATTCCAGTTAAAAAGGCAGAGGAGGGAGGGCTTGCAATCTGGTTTGTCTGTGTGACTGCGGGCAAGCCTTACCTTCCTGGGCCTCAGCTTTTGCAATCTGTTAAATGGCGACAATAATAACAGTAACTAACCCACAGGGTTGTAATGGGAACTGAACAAGTTTGTACACATAAAGCCCTTAAAAATCATGTCTGAAATGTCTAGAAATTCCCCATTAAAATTTAGCTATGATCGACTTCCACGTGTTTTAGAGAAAGGCCACTGGAAAAACGTGTAACAAAAGAATGTGTTAAATAACACGTCTCATGGGCCCTAAAATTATCTGGACGCCAGCAGAGATGCTTCGCTATATTTTCAGAAATTTAATTTTATTCTGTTTCTTCAAAACCAAGAGATGACGTCAAATGAAATGGAAGACTGTTCTGAGAGGAAATGGCTAACAGAGGTGACAGGGGGGGCAAGAGGAAAAGACCCTGAGCAGTGAAATCTGGGGCTGCCTTGGGCAAAGGGTTTGTTTGAGGAGGTGGGAATAACAAGGGGTTATGCAAAGGTTGGCCTGTGTGGCTGGAAGTTTCTCTGGTCCTGCCCGGCCCTGCAGTGGAGACGAATCTCTCCCACCCGCTGTCAGAAGCTGCTTATAAAACACTCACTCAGAGGCTTATATTAATTACCAACTGTATGGCCTATGGGTCAGGCTTCTTGCTAGCAAGCTCTTATAACTTAACCCACTTCTATTCATCTATATGTTGCCACATGGCCATGGCGTTACCAGACTGCTGGCATCTTGTTGCTCCTTGGGCTGCGGGCTGGCGTCTCTTCTGACTCCACCCTTCTTCCTCTCATCTTCAGTCTGAATGTCCCACCTAACCTTATCCTGCCCTGCCATAGGCCAATGCAGCTTTATTTATCAACCAATCACAGCAACACATATTCACAGTGTACAGAAAAGACATCCCACAGCAGGCCTGAGCAGCTGAGAAAGTTGTGCCCCAAGAAACAGCTGCAGAACTGGGGACCAGAATTAAAACATAGTTTTCAATCTCCAGGAATCTCCTGATTCCTTCTGAAACTGTGGAATGAATTTGGTCAGTCACAGCCAGTGTCTGTGAAATACAGAAGGAGAGATGAGAAGCAGGTGACCCCAAGGGAGGACGTAAGACGGCACCAGAGGGTATGTAAGAAGTACAAACATTGTTTCATGGAATTCGGATTTCAGTTGGGCGAGTAGAGATGAAGAGGTGTCATGGATTGTGAGGTAAAGTGAATTTCTTTCTATTGGTTTTACAACAAACATTTGAAAACTAAAGCACAGAGGAGAGTAGGTCCTGGCTGAAAATAGATGCGGACTACACATTTAAAGTGACATGTTTTATATTAACAAGCGTATCTGTTGCCTCCCTGCTGTGACAGAATGTCTGGTCTGGCGTCTGTCTTGAGGGCATGTGATCCATGATGGTGTTGGGCAGGTGAGGCAGGCGGTCCATGATGGTGTTGGGAGTGTGAGGCATGCGGTCCATGATGATGTTGGGAGTGTGAGGCAGGTAGTCCATGATGGTGTTGGGAGTGTGAGGCACGCGGT
>CABHPQ010141594.1:0-13863 GCA_902168405.1 Peromyscus aztecus
CAAGCCGTAGGAGGACCTTGGGGAAATGTCAGTCAGTAGTCCTCTCCCTCCAGTGGGAGAAGAAGAGCATTCTTGTACAGAGAAGCACAAAAGAGCTGGAGGAGGGAGAACTAACAAGGGGGGATGCTCTGGAGGACGTCGTGTTGCAGAAGCAGGGTAAAGTGCGTTTCCCCTGAAGTTTTATGTGATGTATACATATATAACATAGTGATTTCTATTTTTAAAACCATACTAATTTTGGAGGAGGGAAAAACCGACATTTTTAAATGTAGTTTTTACTTGTAGTTACGGAATGTAATGTGATAAAAATCTCCCAAACTTTGGGTTGACCCTGGTGTCAAGGATTTTTTTAAAATTGTAAAGAATGGATGGTAACTTTGAAATGCATGGACAGTTGTGAGGGAAGTGTATATGGCTCAAGGAAGCTCCCCTGTCATCTTTTTTTTACGAGGGCGATTCAGCACTCTGTTGATGAGCTCACCAAATAGATGGTCACACTGTTTATAAGTGTGTCGATCTGTAGAGTTCCAGCTGTCTTTGAAGGACATTGGGTTTGGTTCAGGTTCTGCGAGTGCTGAGTAACAGTTATTTAGAGCATAAGCAGTACAGAAAACAGCTGAGGCTTTAGATCTGAAGCTGAGTGAGATCCTGGTAAGGTCTGAAAATGCTGACGTTTTGAAATGCCGTTGTGAGGCTGATGCCAGGTGAGGTAGCAGAGTTGGGAAGAGGAGTAAGGTATACCTTTACACTCCTGCACCTAAGCTGAAATAATCATAGATACGATATGTGATAACAAGGGACAGTATTGGGAATAGAAAGATAAAAGGGAGGAAGCTTCTCTTGAGATGGCTTTTTAATTTTCTTTTTCAGTGCTGAGTCTTGAACCCGGTCTTGAACAAAACAGGCAAATGCTCAGTCTTCTGTGCACCTTTACTGCATTTATGTGTTTGTCTCTGTGTGTGGGGTTTAGAGAACAACTTTGGGGAGCTGGTTTTCTTCTACTGTGTGAGTTCTTGGAGTGTGATTCAGATCATCAGACTTAGCAGTAAATGGCTCTAGTGAGCCATCTCTGCAGTCTTTATGTGCACTTTTAAAGTGAGCGTGGAGTTACCTTAAACTTGAATGATTAGAATAGAGTCTGGTAAAATGTAAAAGAGGAATTACTACTTAAGCCTCGCTCATTGGTAATAAAGAAAGAACTACTTCCCTTTCAAAAGAAGGAAAAGGAGGTGCTCAGAACCACTCTTCAGCTGTCAAAGTAACTAGTACTTTTAACTTAAGACTATGTTGAATTCATGGTAGAAAAATTTGCCACTGTTTTCTAAAGTCATTTTTACACAGAAAATATGCAGTTGTATTTTATAGGTTGTTATTAATTGATTTGAGGGGGCTGGAGATACTGCTCACTTGTTGCTCTTAGACCAGAGTTTGATTTCCAGCACCCACGTGGCACCTCTTTCCAGCACCCACGTGGCACCTCACACCTATCTGTAAGTCCAGGTTCAGGGACCAGGCGCCCTCTTTTGACCACCACAGGCACCAGGCACACGCTCAGTGCACTTCCAAAACATGCAGGCAAAGCATGAATGCACATAAAATAAAAATAACACAAATCATTGAAACAGGAACTGATGTGAGAAACTTTGCATGATTGAGATCTGATCAGAATAGTTTTAATATTATGACTGTTATTTTCTATTCTTTCTCGTCACAAAGCTGTAATCAAGTTGTCAGCTAGAGTTGCGGTCATTTCAGGGCCCACCACAGTTGACAGGGAAAACTGGTGGTTGTTGGCAGGCTTATCTATTCAAAGGGAAGCTCGTTAGGGAAACCCGGAGTGTTCGGAAGGAAAGGCAGTTGTCAGGCTAGAGCAGGAGTCCTGGGGACCGGGGCTAACCCGCCCTTCTGACAACAACTCGCTCACGTGTTAGCTGTGAAATGTCCCTTAAGAGAATGGACATAGACTGACCTTATATTTTCACTTCAGAATTTGTTGGCAACTGCTGTTATAAGATCCTATCCTATAAATTAGGCATTGGGATATGGAAACAGCTTGCAACAATGTTTCTGGTAACTTTTAAGGTCTGAATAGCTTCCATTACTAAGGCAAATGCAATGTAATGTCTTGTAGTTATGTATTGGAATGATATTGATAGTGATTTATGTAGTTAAAATTCCCAGTGTGTGTGTGTGAGAGAGAGAGAGACAGAGACAGACATAGAGACAGTGCTGGCGATGGAACCCAAGGCATCACATAGAATAGGCAAGTGCTCCAGCACAGAGCTGTAGCCTGCTCCCCTTACCCTACTGAGCCTCTTACTCTGACTGCTGGACATTGACTCTAGCAGTGTGTGCGTATTAGGCAAGTACTCTACGACTGAACTACATATACCACCACCCAGCCCCATTTTCTTTCCCATATAGAGTCTTACTGTGTAGCCCAGAATGACTTTAAACTCATTGTAGCCCAAGGTGGCTCAAACTAATGGTGATCCTTCTGCCTCAGCTTCAAGAGTGCTGGGATTACAGGTGCAAACCAACCATGCCTGGGGCTTATGTTACTTGAGACAGTCATTTGTTTAGTCCAGATGGCCTCAAACTCAGGATCCTCCTGCCTCCACCCCTTGATTATTGGAATTATGAATGTGCTTCACCATGTCCAGCTGGCTACCACATTCTTTTTTTTGTGGGTTTGTTTTGTTTTGAGGCAGCGTCTCTCTACATAGCTGGGGCTGTCCTGGAACTCACTATGTAGACCAGGCTGGCCTTGAACTCACAGAGATTGGTATGCCTCTGCCTCTGCCTCTGAGTGCTGAGATTAAAGGCCTGTACTACTATGCCCAGCTTTAACTACCACATTCTAATCTAGACTTTTTTTTTTTTTTTTAAAATTCAGGTTGATTCTGTGGGGTAACTTTTACTGGTGCAATGTTTGGTTCTGTTTTGAATATTAAGGAATAACTTTTGGTTGGTGCACATTATAATCACAAGAGTTCCAACAGACTAATTTTGAGTAGCGCATCCTGATCTCTAGAATTAAAAATAAAATCTGCTTGAAGGCATAGCACGCAGTGGTAAAACACTGGCCTAGTGTGTGAGGTCCTGGGTTCAAGTCCCATTGCCACACACACAGAAGTAATCCATTGCAGCTGAGTTTGTGGAATAACCACAACAATAAAATGTGCTTTCACTCCCAATGTGCAAGTCACCCTTTTGGTTATATTAAAATATTTTGAATGTGCCTTAATTCTCTTATTTTTAAAATGTATTTAATTTTATTTTAAGCTCATAAGACTTAAGTTTAAATGGAGACAATATTTTCTTTAAATAAAAATTGGATACTATTTGATTTGGAATGATACATTCTAACTCATTCTGTTAAGGAAAACATTTAGATAATTGCTCCTGTAATCCAAATGAATACATGCAAACTCTGTGCTGTAACTGCACAGTGTGACTTGAAGTTAAGGGAGAGAGAGGGCAGGTATCTAAAAATGTTGATTTAGATAGCTTTCCAAAATACTAACCTGAGCTGGGTGTGATGACACACACCTTTAATCCCAGCACTTGGGAGGCAAAGACAGGTGGATCTCTGCGTTCAAGGCCAGCCTGGTCTACAGCCAGCCAGGGCTACACAGAAAAACCCTGTCTCGAAAACAAACAAAAAACCTTGGTCTTTATATTATAAATCAAAATGGAGCTCTGCTGTCTGTGTCAGTACTAAATATATGAAGCTGGGTACTTGAAAAAGAGAAGAGGTTGGCTGAGCTCACAGTGTGGTAGACTGTCCAGCCTCTGGGGAGGGCACAGTTGTGATGGAACAGACGCGGAGAGGGCACATGGCAAGGCAGGGAAGGAAGTACAGCAGCGCAGGCTTCCTGCTTTGCTAACAGCCTGCCCCTGGAGCATCCTTTCTGAGGGATTTGCCTCTAGCAGCCTTCCTCGCTTTCTCTATCCCATGATTATTCAAGGTTCTACAGCACTCAGTATCACCACACTGAAGATAGATGTTTGGGGAGACACTCAGGTTATATCCAAACTGGCAATGTAGTATATCCCATGCCTGTGATACCCAATTTGAATGGATTAGTCATTTAAAAACGAAATCATTCATAATTATTGTACTTTAGACTTAGATTTGTAGAAAATGGATATAATTTACCCAGAGAAATGTGCATGTTAAAATAAAATGTGAATCTAGCAAAAAATCTTAGCAAGGTGCTATCAGACTTTAATATTTGTGCCCTGTATGAAATACTTCATAACAATATTGAAATGTAAGATCTTCATATTCCAGATTTGTTTCTGTGGAAAAATGGTTTTATATTATTATTTTACAGATGAAACAGGAGAAACCTGTACAGTTTCTTTAGTTTATTTCCATGGAAGGAAGGACAGTGAAGCCACAAGACTCTAGAAGGTGGACTGGTGTAGGAAGCTCAGTGGGTGGAGTGCTTGCCTAGCATTCATGAAGCCCTGGATTCCATCTTCCAACATGGCACACACCTATAATTCCAACATTTTGGAGGTGAAGGCAGGCATATCAGAAGTTCAAGCCTAACCTGGGCTATATAAAACCTTGTTTCAAAAAGGAATTTTAGAAAGACCTGGAAGGTAGGGATGGATGGGCAGTATTACAATGGTAAGAGTGCTGAAGTGCGTCCGTATCTAGTGCTACTGGTATAGGGCTTGAGTCCATCACTGCTGTAGCAAGTTCCAGAATGAATGTGTGCAGTTAAAGGCAGCAGGACACCCTTACATACATTTGCGAATGAGATAAAATTCTGCCTGGGGGTCTCTTTGCTTTGTGTTTGCAGTTTGTACATGGCCTTAGGTGTCCTCTTTTTCTCCATCCCTCTCTCCCTCCCTCCCTCCTTGGAAATGAGGACTAACTCAGGGCAAGCACTTTAGCACTGAGCTAAATCCCCAACCCTAGTCTTTTTGGGGCAGGGTCTCTCACTGGCCTGGCACTTTCCAAGTAAGCTAGGGTAGCTAACCATCAAACCTCAAGAATCCATCTGTCTCTGCCTCCCTGCCACCAGGACTCCAGTGCGTACCACCACAAGCAGATTTTTAAATGTTGAGACAGGGTCCCACTGTACCCCTGGTGTCCTCGAACTGACTGTATAAACCAGGCCAGTCTGGAACTCAGAGATCCACCTGACACTGCCTCCAAGTGCTGGGATTAAAGGTGTGCATCACCCTATAGCTACAGCCAGCTATTCTACATGGATTATGCAGATTGAACTCAGATCCTTATATTTGTAAGGCAAGCATGTTAACTACAAGGACTTTCTTCTTCCTTTTGATTAGAATTTTTCTTTAAATGACAGACATGTTGGTACAAGTATTTAAGCCCCCTCCAAAAACAAACAAACAAACAAAAGAAAGTAAAAAAATTGTTATTTTTCAATGACTACTTTTATGCTTGCTTATAGGTACCAAAAGTAATTTTATTTATTTATTTATTTATTTATTTATTTATTTATTTATTTATTGGAGCTGAGGATCGAACCTAGGGCCTTGTGCTTGCTAGGCAAGCACTCTACCACTGAGCTAAATCCTCAACCCCCAATAGTAAATTTTAATCTGAAGTCTAATGATTGCTATCCAACCATGACAGCTGTGTAAATTTTAGTATAAACCAAACATGGTGGCCTGATAATCCTAAGAAATAGCAGATTTTGATCAACTGCTTATGGTTATGCTAACATTACAAAATGATGGTGGTGGTTCAGTGAAATGCAAGTTTCATAGCTAGTTTTTTTGAGTTGTTAAAATAAAGCTGCCATTATAGTGGACATTTAAAAATGAAATCATTCAAATATTTGTATTTTCCTTGTATTTATGACTTTGCCAAACAGTCAAATACTGTTTTTGATCCGTTTTTTTACTTCGGTGAGTACATGTTTAGCTCTGTGGTGCATTTACATCTGTTTCTCCTGTAGCTCTACATGAGTTAATAATCTCAAATAAAATTAAATAATCTTCTTATTCTGCTAGAGAAGAAAAAACTGGATCACTTACCAGTAACTGGAGTTCTCCTATTGGGTAATCTCCACAGATCCACATTCTGTGAAGCTATTGTGAATGCCCCGAGGACCACGGGACCGTTGCAATCCCATTGCAGGAAGGTAAGTGAGTGCCTGCAGCATGTCTCTAGTCTCTAAGCCCGCCCCAGCTTTCTTCCGTATGTATGCGTCTGTGCTGCATGCCCTCAGTTCCCGTGGACGCGCTTCACGAGGACCTCGAGATGGACAGAAGGAAGGGGTGGATCTGTGAGGGAAAAGACCCAATAGGATAGCTCAAGTTACTGGTAAGTGATCCGGTTTTCACAAGCTTGAGATTTTTGTCTCTCAAATTTCTTCTCTTTAAGAGATTAATAGATAACGTTTTTGTATGTTATGAAAGCTATTATGGATAATATGGCAAACTATTAATAGATATATGTATAAGTATGGCAGTGGTTCCAAAGTGTTATTTATGTAACTTTCTAAAAAGTATATGTTTTAGGTAAACAGTGTAATCTAAAGTAATACAGGAAAGCTACATATTGAATTCTTTCATGAATTCATTTTTAGTATTGCTTTTAGTGAAATACTTGAACTGTATACTTTTACACAAATAATTTGGTTAAATTGTTTTGGCACAGTATTTCTGGACAGTAAGAATAGATTGTGTTTGTTTGTTTGAGATAGGTGCTCACTGTATAGACTAGGCAGACTTTGATCTTACAGATACCTACCTCTCTGTGTCTCTCAGGTGCTGAGATTAAAAGTTTGTGCCCCCATGACTGACATTAAGTGTAATCAACCAGCACTTACCCTTTTTCCTTTTTTAGCTTTGTATACACCAAGCAGACTCTGAACCACTGAGCTACATCTCCAGTCTGACCAGCACTTTTAAAAAAGAAGTTTTTAAGTTTTATTATTTGTTGTTGAAACTGACTCTTGAATAGGCCAGGCTGACTTCAAACTTCCTGGGTAGCTGAAGCTAACCTTGAACTCCTGATCCTTCTGCTTCCACCTTTGGAGTGTGAGGATAGCAGAGGTATACCACCATGCCTGGCTGACCAGCACATATTAAATGACAAAGTTTTCATTGGGTCTTTTGATTTCATTCAAGGTGCATCTGAAGCATCATCTTGGGATGCTGCAGTTACCTTTCCATGTCCTTGTCTGTAATTAAGACCTCTGTCTGTCTACACACGTGTATGCACACACACACACAAACACACACACACACACACAAACACACACACACAAACACACACACACACACACACACACAGCTTTAGGGCAACTTAACAGGGATGGTCTGATAACGTGCGTGCGCACACGCTCCAACCTGAGGCATGCCAGGGAAGTCATCTACAATTATTTTTGGTCTCTTTTGTTTTGTACTATTCTCTAAGGGCATTTTTAGAGTCTGAGTAATATGTTGCATGAATTCCTAAATTGTCTTATAATAAAAATCCGGAGCCAGATATTGGGGTAAATGCTGAAAGATCAGAGAGACAAAGGAACAAGCCACTAGAGAAACTTCTCACCACTATCGAATCCTCAGGCTGAGTAGAAAACGAGATCCTGTATCCACAAATTCTCAGACTGCAAGCCTCTGAGTCCTCAGCCGAAAAGGCTCTAGTTCCTGTCTCCTTATATGCCTTTCTCCACCCAGTCATTTCACTTCCTTCCTAGTGTTGGGATTAATGGCCTGTGTGCTTCCCAAATACTCGAAGCAAAGGCATGAGATCTCAAGTGCTGGGATTAAAGGTGTGTGACTCCCAAGTACTGGGATTAAAAGTGTGTGCCACCACTGCCTGGCCTCTATGTTTAATCTAGTGGCTGGCTCTGTCCTCTGATCCTCAGGTAAGCTTTATTTGATACACAATATATCACCACAGTAATAGACTTCTATAGCTGTTTTATAAATTTTCATTTATTTCTGGGTATTTAAAGGCCTGTCCTAATTCCATTTCATTCTCTTCATGTAGTCTTAATTTCTTCATTTGGAAACTTTGCTCATTGCTCTCATTTGGATAGTTTCAAGGTTTTGGCCAGTACTGTTCCAGTTCTCTCCCCCATTCTTCTTTCTGTACTTGAAAGCTGAAACACTTCTGCCCTTGCCAGTCTTTATTGGCCAGCGTCTTCACGTTTGTGCTGTCGCACATGCGGGTCTTCTCTGTCAGTCATTCCTCCACAGTTAATACACCGTGACATTTACAGACATGCTCTCTCACTCGGTCTTGGGGCACATCGATTAGGTTAGGATGACCAGCATTCCTCAGGGATCTTCTGGTCTCTGTGTCTTCCCACTAGTAGGCTGACAAGTGTGAGCCTCTCTGCCCGGCTTTTTGTGTGGGGGTCAGGGATTGAACTCAAGGCCTCATGCTTTCGTGACCAGCACTTTATCAACTGAGCTCTCTCCCCAGTCCCTGATAGCATCTATTTTACCTGTGTTTTCTCTGTGGCAGAGTGGAAATTTGGTGATACTGTCTTTAATTTTTGGAATGTGTTTAGTGAAGGACCAGAGTACATAGTAGACACTCTGATCAATAGCTAATGTTAGACTGCAGATTTAGCTGAATTATTTCTGTGGTTGCAGTTACCTGTATCACACTGTTTAGCCCTGACATGTTAACTCTTGGCTGTGTAGCCTGGGCTGACCTTGAAACCACAAAGTTCCTGCTTCCGCTTCCTGAATGCTAGGATTACAGCTGGGCTGTCATGTGCAACACCTTTTTAAATACTTACAACTTTGTTAAATGCTTTTTGAGATCAAGGGTAAGATTTTACCATCATCTCATGTGATTCCTAAAATCAGTAACTAATACAAAAATACCCACTGAAAAAAATGAGTTTTCTACATAAATGTATTGTGGCAGACGCAGACCAGCCCCTACACTTATTTACCCTAGGAGCTCTTGAGGATTGAGGAATAAGAAACATAGTTAGAAATAGAGCGTGGAGAGAAAACACAGGATATCCTCGAGTGGGCCTGGATCCTTATCCACCGGCCCAGAACTTTATTCCAAAGGTCTGTTTATAAAATGCCAAGGGGTGGAGCAAAAGACCTCCCCTTTGCTAGTTACAGTCACCTGGCACCAGGCCCATGGTCCAATCAACCTCTTATGCAGTCCTGCTGGGTACAGCCACAATGTATGAATGTATTTACCAGTTTTTTGTGTATGAAACATTTGTTTATTGGCCATATAAGTTCGGTATGAAATATATCTTTCTCTGGAAAACACTTTTTTTTCCTTTAAAAACTGGTACACTGAAATTCTATCCAGTATAATATTAACTCCTATGGCACATTAAAAAAAGAGAATGTGGGCTGGGCAGTGGTGGCACATGCCTTTAATCCTAGCACTTGGGAGGCAGAGGTAGGTGGATCTCTGAGTTTGAGGCCAGCCTGGTCTACCAAGCGAGTTCCAGGACAGCTAGGACTGTTAGAGAAACCCTATCTCGAAAAACCAAAACACACACACACACACACACACACACACACACACACACACACACAATGAATGAATGAATGAATGAATGTGACTTCCTGTCATGGCATCATTGAATAGCAGTAGGCCATGATTCTGCGCTACTTCACGGCTGGGTCTTAACAAGACCACAAAAACACTACAAGCTGAGACCCAGGTGGCATGATGGACACCTCATCAAACAGATTAAATTCCTGTGGGCCATGATTCCGGAGTATGTGAAGCCTCTGTGAGGTGTGCACCAAGGAATTACTGAAAGTGTCCAAGGATACGTGAGCACACAAGTCGGATGGACATGCACACTGGTGCCCGGAGGAAACAGGAGGAGCTGAGGAACTGCTGGCAGCCAAGAGGAAAGATGCTGCTAAGAAGGACCCATCACACTTTGTCCCCTCCCTCAAAACAGTTATGCTACAAAAGAGAGAGGCAGAGGGGCCAGGCATGGTGGCACACCTTTAACCCCAGCACTGTGGAGGAAGAGACAGGTGGATTTTTGAGTTTGAGGCCAGCCTGGTCTACTGGCAATTTCCAGGCTAGCTAGGGCTATACAATGAGATCCTGTCTCAAAATATGAAAAACAGAATGTGTAATTTTGAGAATATTTATTATAATACTTTCACTGTAAGACTGAACTAAGTTACAGAGGCGGTATACTTCATTTCTGAGGTTTACATGTCTTAGAGGAGTATTGCTTGATTTGCTGAAATGCTTACTTTTTAAGACTACCAGTTCAATTAAGAAGTAAATGAGGGGCTGGAGAGATGACTCAGAGGTTAAGAGCACTGGCTGTTCTTCCAGAGGTCCTGAGTTCAACTCTGAGCAACCACATGGTGGCTCACAACCATCTGTAATAAGATCTAGTGTCTTCTTCTGGCATGCAGACAGAACACTATATACATAATAAGTAAGTTTTAAAAAAAAGTAAATGAAATTTCATTCTGAGGACACTAAAGGATGAAATGTTCTTTGGCAGATTTGAGTGTCTCCTTTAAATGATCATGAGAGAACCAGTTCAGATTCAATTATTAGACGAGACAAGATGAAGAACAGTTAGTCAGATGACCTGATTATGATTTTGAATTTGCTGCAACACATCTGTGTAAAATCCTGTTGAACCTCAGCGTGACATGGTAAAAGTGTAGTGGTTATACCGACAGCGTCTTTCTTAGAAGACATGTCAAAATACTTGAATGTGAGGCACTTTGAGTTCAGGGGTAGGTTCAGAAAAAAGCAGATACTGGGTAGGACATATGGAAGGGCCACGGAGGGGCAGGAAGAGCAGAGAAAACGGTGTTAATTTGAATCCCAATTTAAACCATGGAAAGTTCACTTTACTTTCAACACGTGTCTGGCTTTGAAATTAAAAAGAAACTTGAGAAGAAAATATTTTAATAAGAATCTTATTGTGCTATAGCTTCTCTAATCTTAAAATGGGATGATAGAACATGTTCTCTGCATGCCTTGATGCAAGCACACACAGTGAGATGCCATGTGGCCGAAAAGTCAGGGATCTGCTTAACAAGTGACACTTTGGTTGCTGTTAAGAAGAGCATTGTAATGGAGACCCTTTCAAAGGACGTTTTTACTTCAGCGTTTATTAAAATACACCAACTCATTTTTTTTTAAATTAACATTGCAGCATACGTTATGTAAGAAACAGTTGCTACAATCAGCATGTAAAGAATTGGACTCTTGAGACTGATGGCAGGAGTATAAAATACCTACATAAATAAGTTATTTAATAAGTCAGACACAAATGAAGACAGAAGTTGTCCACTTCAACTCTCCAAACAGCACGGGGAGGTCGAGGTAAAATATGCCGAAGGGGAAAGCTAAGGCACTGTGGAGGGAAGAGACACTCCCAGCTCTTACCTCATTGGACTCTAAGAAGAAAGAGTGGAAATGATGGAAAGGCAGTATTGAAAAATTGCTGAAAATTTCAAGAAGTCAAAAGAATATGTGGGAAGTTGAGTCAGGATGATAGTGTGAATCTCAAGATTTTTAGACCAGCATGGGCAACATAGAGTGAAAAAAGAAAAAAATGTGGAAATTATAAAATACTTATGAAATGATATACCAGATCCATATCAAAACTTGAAGACTGCAAGAAAAATAGTATTTGGAGGTAGTTATACCTGTAAATACGTGAATTATAATATTGAAAATAGACAAGATAACTCTTCAGCTTAAAACCCAACAGGAAGTAATAGGAGAATAGTTGGATGAAGTAGGGGATTATCAGCAAGAATAAAAACAGCCTCATGATCCGTCAGATTCTGGAAATAGTCAAGAAACACCGATAAGACGCTACCAGTAAGGTTTAAAAAGAATATCACTACACGTGTAACGGGCTTTATGTATAAGAAATTGCTACTAAATTACATGTATATACATTTTTATTTAATCTTAATCTATTTTTTTTTCCCCATGTGGACCAGGCTAGTCTCAGATTCACACCTAGCTTTTTTATTTTTCAATTTTGTGTGTATGTGCCGGGTGGTGGTGGTGGTGGTGGTGGTGGTGGTACACGCCTTTAATCCCAGCACTTGGGAGGCAGAGGCAGGGGGATCTCTGTGAGTTTGAGGCCAGCCTGGACTACAGAGTGAGTTCCAGGAAAGGCGCAAAGCTACACAGAGAAACCCTGTCTCGGAAAAAAAAAATGTGTGTATGGATATTTTCCATGTATACCTGCATGCATGTTTGTGTAACATGTGTGGACAGTGCCTTTATAGGCCAGAAGAGTTCATAGGGTCCCACAGAACTGGTTACAGATGCTTGTCAGTTGCTGTGTGTGTGTGTGCTGGGAATTGGACCCGAGTTCTTTGAAAAAGCAGTCAGTGCTCTTAACAACTGAGCCATCTCTGAAGCCCTTAATTTTTTTTGATTAAGTTTTGAAGATCAACATTCAAAGCAATGAGTTTTATTTTTGCATTTTCAGACCTGTGTATCGTTATTTATTTGGTTTTTAGAGACTGGGTCTCCTTGATAACCCAGACGCTAGTATGGAACTTGTTGTATATCCGAGGCTGGTCCCTCAAATTTGCAGCAGTCTTTCTGCTGGAGCCCTCTGAATGCCGAGGTTGGTAGTTTTTTTGTTTCTTGTTTTGTTTTTATTCAGTAAGTCCTAGGGAAGAGAAGAGTCACCATATTACAAGATGGTTAGAAAACAGGAAAGTTTTCTAACCTGGGGATGGCAGAAATCAACTAGAAAATAGCATTTCAGTGGGGGGTTTGCCACAGCCCATGGGAGCCTAGGCCCTTAAACTGATGAAGGGAGAAAGGCCAGGACAAGAACAGACAGGTACTTCCTGTCCCTCCCGCTCTCACAGATTCAGGGTTCTCTCAGCTTTCATGTCCAGCAGTACACATGGAGTTACACTCATCTGTCTCTAGCCAAACAGTCATGTGGGCACTTTGACGTAAGTTTCTTGAATTTGCATAAAAGTTCCCGAAAGACTTGAATTTGCATTTCCTTTCCTCGTCTCCAGAGCCTACTTTCTATGTGGAAGGCCCCCAATTCTTAACTCCGTAAGGATTACAGATGGATAGGCCGTACCCACTCAAGCACAGCAGTGCCATGGTTGGCAAGAGGTACATAAGGAAGGGTCTCAGCTGCAAGTGGTGACAACCCCTGCAGCCTCTTCGGAGGTAGAAGGTCACCCTTCCCCGAACGGGAAGTTTGAAGCTATCCTGGGTTGACCCTGTCCCAAACAACAACAACAAACAAGCAAAAATGAAGGTCTTGCTGGGCATGGTAGCTCACCCCTGTAATTCTGAGTGCTTCCTTTACAGACATGGGCCGCCACACCCAGACTGTACATAAACTTTAAATTGAAGGTGAATTCATATTGAAGGACAAGTCTTTACAAAGTAGACTTTCCATTGAAAAAGACAAAGAAAGTGAAAACCTTTCAATCAATAGAAGCTGTCGTGCATTTCCCCAAGAGAAAGGTTTAAAAACAAGATACCTTTTACATACGATACTATTTGACAAGTTAAACTGGTCAACCCCGTGGGTTTTAGTGTCTTTAAGCCATTTTGTCATGTTATCATTTCCATAAGCCACACAGCCAGAAGGCAGTCTGCTTTCTATTTGTAGATAGGCTCGCCTTGTCTGGACAGTTCGCTCAGTCACACTGCTTGTTGGCTGTTCCTAACATATGTGTACATGTCAGTACACATGACTCCTTTTTCTTGTTGTGGGGAACGGTCTTGCCGTGTTTTAGTAGGCTAGCCTGGAGCCTGCAGCCATCCTGCCTCAGCCTTTTGAATCATGGACTCAAGCTTATACCCGGCCATTTTGGTTACTTTTTTTCCCCCCACCAAATAATACTATCAGTTATATGTGGATAGCACCATATGTTTAT
>CABHPQ010141597.1:0-16182 GCA_902168405.1 Peromyscus aztecus
AAGCAGTGCTAACAGCTCACTGTCGCAGTGAAGCATTTTCTGAGTTTTCAGGGACTCTTGGTATTATAAAATAGAAAAAAGGCACTGTGTCTTACAGATTAACTTTTAACATAGGTAATGGATAGAGAACACAGTAATAAACACAAGGGTCAGGGTGTGAAGCCTCTCTCTCATGCCCACATCTTACTTCCCTTCTACCGAGCACACTGTGTGATTCCTATCCTCTGCTTTTGGAATGTTCATGTACATGCAAACACATGATAGAAACTGTCTCCCTTCATTACAAAGTGGCAGCTGCTCTGTGCCATGAAGTCGACTATTTGGCATTGATGTGACTCACAGCAATGTCTTTCAACTAGAACAATTTTTGATTTTCAGAGTCTCCCCTTCAACTTTTTTTTTTTTTTTTTTTTTTTTTTTTTTTGCCATGTAGCCCTATCTGGTGCTTTGTAGATCACGCTGGCCTCTAACTTCTAGCCATCCTCTGGTATCAAGCTCCTGAATGCTGAGGTTACAGGTGTGAACCATCATGCTGGTTGATTTTTTTCTACTTCGATTATATTTCTTCATTCAAATTCAGAAACATAAAAAGTCAAGAATTAAGGCACATATTCTACCACCAAGAAAGCGCCATTCTTGGGGGAATGGAAGGTTTGAAACAGGATCTCCCTATAGCCCTGGCTGTATTGAAGCTCTGTAGACCAGGCTGGCCTCAAACTCACAGAGATCCACCAGTTTCTAGTGGTGGGATTAAAGGCATGACAGCACCACTGTTAAAAACATGATGTTTGCGTGTTTTTTTCTTGTTTATCTCTTATACATACAAATGTGTGTAATATATTACATTTCAAGAATAATTTGGCACCAAACTGTAGGAAAGACTTTTAACAACCCCTCCCCCATTCCATAGATCGTGCTATAAACACAGGCATTTCTTAAGAAGCATACGAAGGGGCTGGGCATGGTGGCACACACCTTTAATTCCAATACTTTGGAGGCAGAGGCAGGCAGATCTCTGTGAATTTGAGGCCAGGATGGTCTACACAGTAAGTCCCAAGACAGCCAGGCTGTATAGAGAGACTGTGTCAAAAACAGAAAAACAAACAACCCCACCCCAACCCCCTACAAAACTCAATAAAACAAAACAAACACCACCACAACCACAAAAACAAAGACAGCAGTATATTTTGCTGCCTGGTGACACAGGCCTGTCATCCCAACACTTGGAAGGTGGAGGGAGATCTGGAGTTCCAGGTTGTTGTCAGCTGTGAATCTTGGGCTAATCTGGGCTGTATAACACTCAAAACCAACAAAAACGGAGTAGGAGGAGGCGGCAGGAGAGGGGCAGTGGCAGCAGGGCCGGCAGCAAGACGATGAAGAGGTGGCTGCAGCGCCACTCTTAGTTTCTGAACGTCCTGCCCAGCCCAGGACTGCCATGGACCTGTCTTTCTCCATCTTCTCCACTGTTCTCAGTCTGGACTAGCTGGTCAACCAGAGCTTCCCCAAGATGGAAAACAGACGCAGCATTGGAGCCTGTTCAGTGGGATGTGTCTGGAATAGCTTTTGCTTATGTACATGTTAACATATAACTAAGGTGGATCATGTTAGCAACCATGACTGATAAAAAGGCAGTCTGTTTTTGGCCAAGCACCAAGTCCTGCCATGGTCCTCAAGTACTGCTCAAATTTGACAAAGTCTTACATTGAATTCCTAATTATTTGGGTGACTACTACTTTATTTATTATTACTACCTTATTGTAAAGGATTTGCAAATAAAAACGTCACAGTGAAATTAATCAGACCTCAAGTTTATACATATCAACAAACTTTTACCTTGTTAGAGTGTATTTATGCCTTTGTTTTTGAGCCAAAGTTTCACTATGTACCCTAGACTGGACTTGAACTTGGGACTGCCTTGATTCAGAATGAAAGCCAATGATAGATTTGTAGCATGCATTGAGCAGGAAGAAGCTATTTTGGTAATGGAAACATCTTCCTCCAGTGGGGCCAGGTGGAGAAGGTACCTGGAAAACTGGGGAAGGTGTAAGCCCGTGGGCACCCAGGTGAGGCTCAGTCACTGTGTGGACAGCTGCAGGTACAGATCTGCTCTTACAGGGTAGCCTCTACCAGCAGGGCCTGAGGAGTGAATGAGAGGTCATTACTTGGGCAAGTGTGGCAACGCAAGTCCGAGAGGCCTCTGACTCAGTGGTGAAAAGCGGTGAGACAGGCAGTTTATAAAGGACAGGCCAACAATCAAGGCTCTCACAGGCACATCTCGGAAGCACTGAGCACACTCTGGTCATCTACCGCCCAGTTAGTGTTCTTGAGGTGTGCATTTAGTGCTCTGTGGGAAATGACCTCCACAGACAACATTAGCTTGTAAAGAACACAGGAGCATCTTCACAGCTGGTCTGGGTAGCACTTGGCCTTTGCTCAATAGTCTTTCCTCTTGCTCTAGGCAGGTTCTGGTGCAACACTCATGGCCCCTCCCGCAGCCTGGCACCTCATTGTCACATCGGCACCTCCTCTGTGAAAGCCTGATCAGGCCCTCCTGCCTCTGCAGTGCCCCTACTTCCTTCCGAGGGAGGGCTGCTCATCTCCCTCGGATGGAGAAACAGGCATCCAGCTTCTCTCCGCAGTATTCACATGAAGCCGTTACTACTCAGCCAGGCCAGACTTTGCCTCGGCACTGAACACTGCCTGGTCTCTGGCTTCTCAGTGGTAACAGGATCCCCATTGGCCATTTCCTTTACGTCCAAATTCCTGTCTTGAGTTGCTAGGTACACCCTGACCCTTAGGCCTGAGGTCCTGCCTTGATTCTGCCATTACTCCACAGAAAGGGGAGGAAGCGGCACTTCTGCAGCCTTGTGCTCTTGATGGGGACAGGGACATGAACATCCCCAACACAAACTTCCATCTTCCAGGTTCCATGCTGTAGTTGCTGGCCTGAACTTGCTACTGGCCTCTTCACCTCCACCTGGTCTCCTAACACCTGACCTGATCAGTGAGTGGGAAGAATTCCAGAACTGCCCCACCCAGTCTGCCCTGCTCTTCAGTTAATTGAGCCATGCTTGCCTGGCTTTGGCAAGTACATGTGCATATACTCTCTTGCTCAATATTAACCTAAAGGTCAGATGGAGCCAAAAATCGTTTATATACACAGTCCTAAGACACAAAGCTATCTAAGACATATTTTGAAACAAAGTCTCTATCATACTTTATATGTGCATATGCATACACACACACACACACACACACACACACACACACACACACCTTTTTTTTTCCAGACAGGGTAGCCCTGGCTGTCCTGTAACTCACTTTGTAGACCAGACTCGCCTCGAATTCAGAGATCCTTTTGCCTCTGCCTCCTGAAGGCTGGGATTAAAGGCATGCGCCATCACCAACCTGGCAAAATATATATTTTTTTTAATTAAAAAAATTGAGATACAGTCTTACAGTGTAACCCTGGCTGGCTGGGAACTCCATACAATATGTTTTTTAAACTAAGTAACTTGAGAAGTCTACAAACTGAAGAAACTTGAGGGCAAAGGGAGGCTTACTCATCCTTAGCCTCTCTGTGGACTAGTAAATTATATTTGGGCTACATTCTTTGGTTCCTTTTCCTCAAATGACCTTTCTTTCAGTTCAAACAATTGAAGCCAACATTTCCAAAATAGAAACCAGGTAGGAAGTAATGTTTAACCTTGTTAGTCCAGTAAACAACTTTGGGAGCATTTGCCTGCTCCTGCACCAAGTTGGCTGTATCTACACATTCTCTCATAAAAACGGGCCATCTACTCTGAAGTCAGTCTATCACGGCAGTCACCATTGCAAACCGCCCCTCAGCAGTACCCAACAGGAAAGGATGGGTGCCAGCACAGCTAGTTCCTCCACATGTGACTGTTCTGTAGAAGGATTTGTCTGGACTCGGCCTATGAGGAAAACGTCCTCCTCCATGGCCAGCAGCCCCTGAAGAAGCTCTAGCACTACCCTGGCTCTAGGGCTGGGCTGGGCCGCTAACCTTTTTTATTTTTTTAATTGAAAATATTTTTTTCATACCATATATTTAGATTATGTTTTTCCTTTCTTCCAATTTCTTCAGGATCCTCCCCACTTACTTAACAACCTAACTTTGTCCCTTATCCTCTCTTAAAAAACAACAAGAAGCCGGCGGTGGTGACGCATGCCTTTAATCCCAGCACTCAGGAGGCAGAGCCAGGCGGATCTCTGTGAGTTCGAGGCCAGCCTGGGCTACAGAGTGAGATCCAGTAAAGGTGCAAAGCTACACAGAGAAACCCTGTCTCCGAAAACCAAATCCCTCCCCCCCCCCAAAAAAAAACCAAACCCAAACCCAAACCAACAAAACAAATACAAGCAAAAAGAAACAACACACACACAAACCCCTTCCCCAAGAATGCCAGAAATCAAAGTAACAAAAGAGACCGGTAAGACCAAAAAAAAAAAAAAAAAAAAAAAAAAAAGTCCAAACACAGCAGAACCGATGCACATACGGCACATGTGAACTTAGAGACTGCGGCAGCACGCACAAGGCCTGCACAGGGTCAAACCAGACAAGGTCCCAGCATCGACGGGGGAAGTGGACATGGGCTCCCACCCCTAACCAAGAAGCTATCTGCAACTGATACCCACTGGGAAAGGGAAACTCAGTTTCCTCCAATGTAGCCTCATATGGCATATGAACCATGTCCAGGGCAGGCCCCATGCCCAGGAGTAGTTGACCAACACAAAATGAACTCAATGGCATTTTTGTATCATTTTGCTGTGCTACCTTTTAAAAATATATGTATCTCAGAAAACTATAATTTAAATCAAGACTACCCCAGGGAAATTCTGCCAGGCTACTTCTTAACTACCACTTAATATAACATCCTCTTCCTCATCTTCATCCCATTTGTCAAAGTGTCTTGAATACTGCTTTGAAAAGAATTCTCCCTCTTGAAAACATATCTATAACTGGTCATGGTGGCTCACTACTATCGTCCTGGCTCTTGGCAACCTGAGACAAGAGGATTGTCTCTAGTATGAGACCAACTTGGACTAGACAAAGGGTTCCAGTCCAAAGTGGTTTATGGTAAGGCCTTATCTCAGAAAACCCCAAACTAACAGCAGCAGCAGCAACAACAACCAAAGAAGAAACCCCAACACCTCTCACAGTTAAATCATTAACTTCAAGTGCATTATTTGGTCCATGAAATTAGGTAAGTTACCACTCTAAAGTGGCTTTTCTACAGGGCTTACGGGCTTACTACTTTGTTTGCAGTGTTGGGGATTGAACCTAGGGCCTTGCACATTTTAGATACATTCCAGCGCCCCACCCGCCACTGGAGGCATCTCTATATAGCTCAGACTGGCTTTAATCTTCAGGTCCTTTTGCTTCTGAATGCTGGAATTACAGATGTGAACATCAAGCTGGGGTTACTGGCTTTTTGAGAAGTCTAATAATGACGAGAAAGTGTCCATACATTCTGTCATTTGATGATACCTATCCTATGACATATTGATCCTTAGTTGCCATTTCAAAATCACATTTTAAAGAATCTTAGAAGCGTGGGGAAGTGGTGGCACATGACATTAGTCTCAGCACTTGGGGGGCAGAGGCAGGAGGATCTCTGAGTTCAAGGCCAGCCTGATCTACAGAGTAAGTTTCAGGGCAGTCAAGGTTATACAGAGAAACCATGTCTCAAAAAAGCCAAAACCAAACCAAACCAAAAACAAACAACAAACAAAAACACAAAACACCAAAACTTAGAATGATTTCTTAGAAACATGGCTGTCTTCAGTGCATATCCTAATTCAATGAGCAAAATCAACGCTATTTCTTTTAAGGCAAGAAGTTCAGCAGGAAACTAGTATTTTGCCTAGTGACAGAACTTCCATGAGACTGAAAATAAGGGATTTCCCCACCCTCAGAACCAAGGTCAAGGCTGGCTCCAGCGGACAAAACCTGCAGTGTGTAGGGATAAAACCTAGAAGCAAAAGCTTTGGTGGCAAGCCTTTCCCAACAGAAATTCTTTGGGTTTTAAAAACAACTGTGGATTGGATAGATTTCTATCTTTTCCCCCTGATAGGCATAAGGAATAACAAAACATGCATTTGTCCTCTGAATCACAAGTGACATTTAAAAATTTACGTTCCATGTGGAAAGAAAACCTCACCATGATTAACTTGAGAGAATATTTAACCAACTCTCAAGGATAACCTAATAGCTTACAAACATTTTAAAGTTTCTTCTTTTAACTAAAATTTTTTATGTTCATGAATGTTTTGCTTGCATGCATGTCTGTGTACATGTACCTGGTGCCCTTGGAGGTCCAAAGAGGGCATTGGATCTCTGGAATCATAGATCCAAGTCATGGGACCCAGGCCCCTGGCCCTCCAAACAGCAGTCACCTCTCCAGCCCCCAATAATTTTAAATGTTAAGAAAAGAGTGATTGATAAATAACATTCAAGCTTGGTCTTGTAATACATGTCCTTTACTCATCCCTATTTTTAAGTACTAAATACTAGTTTGTACGAACATAGAATTTACCTAATCCTGAGTTATGTTCCTCTATGGGTCCAAGAGAGCCCATGTTATGGTAGGAAAGCAAGAGACACAAATGTGGAAGACCCCTGCTTGAATTCTGACTTAGTTCCCTTTCTTACAATCTCTCTGAAGAACTGATAACCTCGCTCTAAGGACCACAGGACGCAATCTGATAGTTATAAACTTTCCTCAACTTTAGATTGTGCCTTGTGATACATACTCATCAAGTTTCAAGCCAAAATTAAAAAAAAATTAAATGAAGTTCCCTTGACTAAATACAGACTCAGTATTGCCTCCTCATAGTCATCTTCTAGCAATGAACTCCCTTTGGAAACTAAGTTTACCACTTTTTTTCTACTAAAAGCTCCTCAAAACTTAATCATTCTCAACTCCAGCATGTTTTTCTACCCAAGGACCATCTCAATATTCAGTTTAATAAGTAGCTCACTTCATCTTGAAATGTGCATTTATATCTGGACCAAGCTACCTCTGCAGGTTTTTAAAACTGCCTTTGACTGTCTCCTGACTCCCCCAGTCGGGACGACACAGGGATTCAAGAGCCAATTCTTCATGCAGACACTGTCACCACTGCTCATCTCTACTTCCCACCCGGTTCTTCATTCTGAGGTGACTTGGGGAGGAGAAATTCTTTCAAATCAAAAGTCAGTGTTTTATCTAAATATACCTAAAAACTAGTTCACTGTGGGTGGACTTGGCTCTCTGTAAGAACAGAACAGAACAACACAGAACAGACACACTAGAGCTGCACCGAGATAAGCACAAAGGCGCCACTAGTCATTCTGGAGGTCTGAATCTATGGTCCATACACCAGGTCTGTCTGCCACAAACCTTCATTTTATCACCCACAAAGTGAGGGTAACACCTTCTACTTTATTGGGCTGGTGGGGAGAGGGTCAAGGGTGCTAATATGTGAAAAGCACCTAGCATAATCTTTGGTATACGGAGACATAAAACAGCAGGTATTATCAACTACTTCCTTAGTAAAAAGAAGGAAGTCATTATATTGTCCCAAGTATGAGACCTGTAGGCAGTCACTCCTGTTAAGGTTGACGTGTTCTCTGTCTCCACAGGCATTACAACCACTGCGGGTGACACCGGTCCTGGTGAACTAGGACCTGCTAAAACAGAGCTGAGGGACAGTCTCGCGAGAATAAGCAACAAAAGAAATGGCATCCAAGTTCCTCACAACAAACATGGTATTTACAGTCTAAGAAAAAGGTAGAGTGCCAGAACTGGAAACTGGATTGTTAGGTAGTCACACCCCCTAGTGGCCACAAAGAAAACGACTCTTTAAAATGATAGTTTGGCCAAGATCATTTGCATATGTACGTGAGTTTAAAAATAGCTCATTTACTTATATGGGTTTTCTGCCCATTAAAAAAGATAATGTTACGAGACATGATGAAATATTAACTTAAAGACACAAACAATCATTTTCTAATCTATGCTCACTCAGGTGAGAGCCAGGGGTAAGGAGACTTTTGATCTGAAACACTGTTTTCCACCACTGAGTTATTTACAAGCCGAGGTAACCAAGACTATCAATCTTTGATTAACCAGAACCTTCAATTAACACATTTTTTTTCCCTCTTGAACTTCATTTCTAGGACAAAGTAGGAAAAACTGAAAATAAATTATCCACGTGAGGGATGTGGTTGAAAATTAAGACTGTGTTTTCCTCTTTGTAGACAGGGTCTCCTACATCTAAGGTCTGAACTCCTGACACCCGCGCCTTCATCTCTCAAGTGCTGGGATTACAGGTGTTTCTAGGGTGGGCTATTTTAAGTAGAAAAAAACAGAATAGAAATGATATTCGTGCTATGATTATCAACATACAGGAAATACATACATAATTGGGCAAGAACTAGAAGGGAATGAAAAATTACCACCTTATTTTTTGGGTTAAAACAGTGAATTTCCTTTTTCCTCTCTTCTCCTTCCACTGTTGTTTCAATGGTTGTAATGTTGTGAGCCAGTGCACAGCTTACATCTTCCACCCTAGCAGCACTCTCAGGCTGCCACACCCGGCCAGGACGAAAAGGTTTTCTATACACACACACACACACACACACACACACACACACACACACACACACACATACACACACACACACACACACTCTATATATATATGCATATACATACACACATATATACATACATATGTAAACATGTGTGATACTTGATACATATATGCATGTGACATTTTTTGTTTTTGTTTTTTCTAAGAGAAAGTCTTGCATTGAAGCCTTGGCTGTCCTAGAACTCACAGAGATCCACCTGCCTCTGCCCCCTGACTATTGGGATTAATGGCATGTGCTACTAAGCCCAGCTATAGATACAAATGTTTAACTAAATTGAAAACGGATTTATCAGAGACCTCCTTACTCAGAAGACAATCTAATAGTTCCACTGTTTTACATAAAACTTGGCAGACCACAATGTATAAACTAAGAAATCATTCCTGAATGGAAACTTCATTATACCAAATGCATATATTTAAAATACTGTTTATTTGTGATTTAACATTAATTAGCATAACATCTAAGAGCAATATCAGATAACTTTTACACATTTCTCCACAGGACACTGAGTTCACTGGCTCATTCATTATGCCAAAGCAAGTAAATAGAAGCATTAGCAAAAGGTGCAATAGTTTACTGTCGTGTTTAAAAAATATTTATGCACATTGCATTCATTTAGATATATATATATTTTTTAAAAGTTATGGAAAAGGATAGTTCACAGGTTACTGTGTCTACATATGTTGTAATACAACAAAAACGGTGTAGAACATAAACAGTCCTCAGATACATAGTTCAGCAACTCAGAGTTTCCACTACGAGATGAACAGACTCCAGTAGTTAGTGAGATCTAAAATGACATTTGCAGGCTCTGTTTCAAGTTTGCATCAGCACACAGTCAGACAGAACCGGCCCAGAGAACACTGTGGTCAATGTAACTTCCGCATGCCAACTCGCCTCCAGGATGCCTTTATTATGTGTACTCACCGAGTAGTTTGGAACATCCATTTACATTGATCTGTGACATCACTTGGGAAAATGGAGAAAAGTATATTAAACCTAGGTTTAAATTTGTATTTACAGTAGAAAGTTAAAGGAATTTTTAAGTTCGCAAAAATCAAGAAGTGGTAGTTTTCTTGCTGGTGGGATTAGACCTGCTGATTGGTTCTAGTGCTGTCCTCTAAAAGTACGTACGTACGTACGTTTTAATCTCTTTAGAACTCAAATATCAACCAAGACTGATTTTGGTAGAGAAACAGAATCTTAGAAATTTGGGACTGATTTTCCATAAACCAAACTATGTATTTCACTGTGGATATACGTCATCATCAAAGTAGACTCTTCCTTCTCATCCTTTCCCTTACTTCCCCTTTCCCTTTCAACCTTTTCATTTGGTTCCTTAGGAGATACTCTTTAGCCATCAGCAATACTAAGAGAAAAATACATTATACGGTTCAAATAGGAATCTAGACCTTTCTATGCCCTTTGGATGCCATGTCCCTGGACTCTTGAACTACACTGGGTATCAAGCAGCCTGAGGGATGCTCTACTGCCAACTGATTGGTAGATGCACATGACACCTTATACTGAAGGGATACAAATGTTTCAACATACAAAAATTGTTTTTGCCAGAGTTAAACTAAATAACTCATGTTATGTGTACAAAATCCCCTCTATGAAAAATAAGGGGCTTTCTAAACTAATAAAAAAGGAAGTTCTTCAAAAATTATAGTTTATTAAAATGACTTTTTTGGCAAATAGTTACTTCAGGTGAGGGAATTTCATACAATGAATAAAATTCCAAACAAATCTTTTCTTAAAACATCTAAAAAAATTATGTGCCAGTGTATACTAATGCTACAGATTCTTGTAGAAGCTTTGAAAGCATACCATTAATGCCCATTGTAACAATGGGGACCCAAAAGACACAGTCAATAACCATGACAAAATTATAGTCTGATTAGCAAGTGAGGCAGCTGTTGAGAAGTAAAAATTCTCACTTGTTCACTGGCAATTTCTTTCCAACAGAAATGGTGGAGAAGGCCTGAAGTAACAGACATGTGTCTGTTAGTGATCAACAACAATAATACTTCATGAGGGTAGTGCTAAGTAAAACTCGCAACTGTTTAAAAGTTCAAAGCCATTTTTGGACATATAAAAAGAGATGAATTTAAAAGTTTTCCATAATGTTTTTCTTTTAGTAAAACTTCTTTCCAGTTTTTAAAGTCCAGTTTGCTACATACCCCCAATCCGATCTACCACTGTATATTAACAATGAACTAAAATGTGGTATTTAATTGTGCAATGTCACATTGTAATATACACATTACAAAAAGACTACTTATGCCTCAACTTTCTCCTTTTTTTTGCTCTTTTTGAGAAAAGAAGGTGTGCGGAACTTCTTCTTTTTCTTGGATGGTGACTTGGAAGGTGAGCCGTCAGGTGACAGGACCTCTTCAGTCCTTTCTGGAGACTTAATGGTGATCTCGATGTTCTCTATGGTCGTGCTCGTGGTTAACCTACTGACCCGCTGAGCAAGCTCATCTTCAACATCATGCATCTCATCCTTGCCGTTCACAATCATGACAGGCACATCCATGGAGGTGAAGCTCTTGGAAAATAGCTCGTGGTTTTCTACAAAAGGGGAAGGTTTGGGGGGGATTATGATTTACACAGTCAACATTTCTGTTTAGTTCTCAAAACAGAAGTTTTAGTAATGTACTGAGGCACTGCCTTAATTTTAATGAGGACAGATTATTATTTTAATAACCTATGTATCTATTAGCATGAAGCTAAGCTTAAGTGGTACAGAGGGAGGAGAACACAGGCATTAAAGGAGTCAAAGATAACTGTAGTTTGATGTCATGTCATTTCACTGTAAATGAAATCATTATAAATGAAGATGACAACACATTTTTCTCTAGTTTGAGGGTCATTTGACATTTAAAACCGTAAAGAACTTCATGCTATTGGTTAGAAGATGTATGACATGACAAGTCAATTTTAATTCCACAAATTCTTTTTTTGGTTTTTTGAGACAGGGTTTCTCTGTGTAGCTTTGAGCCTTTCCTAGAGCTCACTCTGTAGCCCAGGCTGGCCTCAGACTCACAGAGATCCGCCTGGCTCTCTGCCTCCCGAGTGCTGGGATTAAAGGCGTGCACCACCACTGCCCGGCTAATTCCACAAATTCTTAAAAATTATGGGTTAGCCCAAGACAGGCAAAAATGAATCAATATAAATGATGAATAAAAGTAGCATCCCATTTCATAAATGTGTAACATTCTGGGAGAATTCAGTAAAACTCTGGCAAAGTTACTGTGAACAAGCGTTCAATTTCTTACATGGGTAAAATTGACAAGACTCTTACGATGTGAAGGCTATGGGAAATTACATTGAATACCTTCTAATTTTTCAGGGACATTTTGCGGTGATTGAGTTTGAGACTGAATTTGTGAAACAGATGCAGCATCATCTGAGAGTGACTCCTGCTCAGCGTCTGTTGAATAAGATGTTCAGTTAAAAGCCATGCAAACAAAACAAGGAAGCTTACGGTTTCAGAGGTTAGTGTGCACATCCAATGCCTGCTCACAGAGGTGGTAAGTTCTTCAGCTATGAGCTGAGCACGCTAAGAGCTATCCCACATGTCAGTGATTAGGATTCTGAGGAGATTAATGTGTTAAAACTTTTGGCCATGAACTGTAATTTTTCATACTGGGTTAAAAGAAGCATGGATATTGGCAGCCCAGACAAAGAATACGTATGCATTTAGCTTTTGCTAGTATGGGAAACCGAAATCTACATAGGCAGATGAGGAGAGTTACAGAGCCTCACCAGTGTTGCCACATTAACGAGGCAGAATGGTTCACTGAGTTTCTAACCATTTCCAGTTAGTGACTCCTGTTAGAGAGTATTAGTGAGCTAATGCAGGAATGTAAAAGAAATTACTTACAAAGTTATATACAAAAAGCGATGTCTAGAGTATATTTATTACCTGGCATCTTTAGGCTTTCAAAAATAAGAGATTAAATAGGGACATTTTATAAAATATAATAAAATGTTTCTGTCTTATGTTAGAACAAACAGTTAAATATGCCATTGAGAAAAATTTGCTGTAAGTAAATTAATGAGTAAGGTAAGTTGCTTTTGTGATAAAGTGAATACACTGATAAAAATGGTTTCTTGGATGGTCCAGATGTCACTAGCCATTAGCTATCAGGTAACCCATGGTATTTAACATAGACCTCCACCCCTTACCCCAGCCCTGGCTGTCTGGAACTTGGCCACACAGACAATTCTTTTATTATTGGCTGCTGCTTTGCTTTGGTAGAAATGCTAACTGGGCACTGTAGATGAGCCAATGCAGGGGCTCTTACTGGATCAGAGACTTGTAATTTTCTACCCTGATTCCTGCTTGCCCAGATGACTTTATACATAATTCATTGTCTATTTTTCAGGTGGCTTAAAGACCCAGCCCTGAGAAATACTGCTAAGATCAATCTCCTACTCTAGAGCAAAGCAGAGCTAGGACTCAACTGCTAGGGCTTTTTCATTAGTAATTTATTTACTTTTTTGAGACAAGATTTCCCTATTTAGCCTAGGCTAGTCTTCCATTTATAATCCTCTTGCCTCAGCCTCTGGTGCTGGGATTACAGGCATATGCCTCCATACTTGGCTCTTCACTACTAGTTCTTAACTACCTACTTATAAACTTCCAAAGACTTCCAAAGCCAGGGAAACTCAGTGCAGTAGAGCACCCATGAGCCCTAAGAAAGTAACTTCAAATTCCTAGCAGTATATGCTAAATGTTGATGTGGAAATGCCTCTCCTGGCACCCTGACACCAGGAACAGAGATCTCACAAAGCATCACAGTCATGTCCTTGAGAATCTGTGACAAACAATCCATATACCATGCAATGGTCAAAGCAAGAGCTGTCTTTACTTTGTCTAGAAGTCCTCTGTTCCTCTGGGCCTTGGTGTTCTAAATTGAAGGTAACACAGCCCACGTTCAGATTGCTTTCTGAGAAGAACAGTTTTCTCTGTCTGAACAAGTAGGAGTGCTTTTCTGTATTTTAGCCTCACCTGCATCTCGAAAGGACTAGAGCAGATGAGCTACAATAGAATGCAAATGCTCTGACTACCTCTGTCATTCAGCTTGGGTGCTCTATGTTATCAGTGTGGTGATCCCAGACCTAACCTAAGAGGAACTGACCGTCCAGGCCTCGTTGCTTTCTTTCGATTGTCTTCGTATATTCTTCAAGTTCTCCTTCCGTGAGATGACTGAATGGGTTAGGAGGAGCTGGTGGGCCCTGATCGTCATCTTCGAATTGCATGGTCTTACAAAGAAAAACCCCCAACAACTTCGATTCATTATCAAATGCTTTACATATCTTTCATATCTTTATCTACCTATTTACACACACACACACACACACACACACACACACACTACATTCCCAAATAAATGCTTGTGATTACCCACTTCATAGTAATTGTAAGAAATGACAAAGCAACATGATTCTTAGCTTTTAAAATACTCTGATCAGATTATAAACAGAACTACCATATGGTCCAACTATATAATTCCTGGGTATATACCTGAAGCAGCCAGTCAATATATAATAGAGATACATGAGAACAGATGAGTAGACAAAGAAAGTGTACATATATACAAAGGAGTATTATTATTTAGCCACAAAGAACAACAAAATCAGATTATTGCAGGAAAATGGTTGTAACCAGAGATCATCATGTTAAGTGAAAACAAGACAGATCCAAAAGGATGCCTATCACCAAGTTATCTCTCATATGTGAAGTCTGGAATGTAAAGGGATCATGAAAACAGGAAGGTGGCTATTCGGGAAGAGGAATGGGGCTGGAAAGAGGATAAGCAAAAATAATGGGACATGAATATGATCATGTATATGGAAAAATCCCAGAGAAGCTTTGGAATTTTACTCATGGTATGAAATTTCCTCACCTGAAGTAATTTTGCCAAAAAGTCATTTTAATAAACTATAAGTTTTGAAAAGCTCTATAAGTTCCAAAGTTTCAGATCTTATTCCAAGGCCTATGACCCATTCTGAGGCAACTTTGTTCAAGATGAGGGGCAGGATCTAGTTTCAGTTTTCTGTATGTGTATGGTTTTGCTCAGGGTTACTTGGGCAATTTGGGGTCTTTTGTACTTCCAGGTGAATTTTAGTTTTCTTGCACTTTTTCTAATGGCTAAAGATAGTGAACATTTTTTTCCATGTAGTTATTCTGTTGCATTTATGGATCAGCTTATTTGTTGTTTGGGTGCTTAGCTTTTTGAGTTCTTTATGTCTTCTCAGTACTAATCACTTGTCAGAAGAATAGCGAGCAAAGATTTCTTCCCTTCTCTTTGCTGTTGCTCCCCACTGCTGTGTAGACACTTTAAACTTCGTCATGTCTCGGCTGTCAACTCCTGCTTAGTTCTGCATCTAACTGGAGTTCCTTTCATAAAGCTGCTGCCTAGCTCTCCTGGTTCCTTCCCCAGGATGTTTTTCCACAGCAGTGTCAGAACTCCAGCTTCTGATTAAGGTCTTTGATACATTTTGCATTGAGTTCTGTGCAGGGTGAGAAACAGGGACCTGATTTTGGCCCTCTACAAGTGGACGGGCAGTTCCCCTGCCTTTCCTCTATATATGTCTTTGGCACTTTGTCAAGTCATGTGGACATAGCTGTGGGGTTCTTTCGGGTTCTCTGTTGTATCCTGCTGATTTACATGCAGGGTTGTCCGTCACTGCCAGGTTTTTTTTTTTTTTTTTTCCTATGGCTCTGCAGAATAATTTGGAGTCACGTATTATAACCCTTCCTTCCTCCTTTTCTCCTCCTAGAATGAAACCAACTTGATCATGGTGTGTGACGTTTCAATGTGTTCTTGAATTTGATCTGCAAATATTTTACCGAGGATTTCTGCATCTGTGTTCATTAAGAAAACTGGCCTACAGCTCCCCCCCCGCCCCACTGTATCTTTATTTGGTTTTGGAATCAAGGTATTATTGTTTATGTAGAATGAGTAAAAGTGTTCCTTTTCTATTTTATGAGTTGGAACTCTTCTTCAAAAGTATGATAGAATTCAATAGTGACTGTCCAGCCCAAGGGTTTTCTTTGCTGGGAGACTGTTACTGCTTTGGTCTTGTTTTGAAGGGAGCAGATAAAAGCACCTTGGCCTAAGCAGAGCCATTTTGACTTCAGACTCCATTTTACCTGTAGGGTGAAACAAAGTCCAAGTTCCCAGGGGGACTGTCCAGAAGCTAACCAACTTCCTCCGTAGGAAACAATCCCCAAAGCATAACACCTGTTCCTAACAACAAAATCTAACAACAAAAGGAACAGATAGATGAATCTAACTGGTTGGACATTCTGTGTTGGATGACAATGATGGAATAGATAAGGAAAGCCCCAATCCCTGAATCCTGAGTGGTGAAAATGTAATTGTAACTTGGCACAGGTGTGCTTATAAACTCCACTTCTACCCTGGCTCGGGGCTGCCAGGCAAAACAAGGCTCCCGAGTCCTGTCCTGCAGCCCTGACCTATCTGCGACCCCATTAGATGATTACTAGA
>CABHPQ010141597.1:16192-32571 GCA_902168405.1 Peromyscus aztecus
AGCTTGGGTAACATAGTAAGACTCTATATTACAACAAAGAAACCAATAAAAGCACTTTGTCTTTAAGATGAATTATTAACCACAGTCTTACAACAATCAAATGTCAATAAAGCAATTCTTTGTAGTTGATTGACATGAACATATGAAAAATTCCTAAAGTATGCAATGATTTGCTCAAGGCTGCATAGCTAATAAGTAAAGGGAATAAAAATCTAAAGCTAGAGTTTTCACTTGGGCAGAGGATCTTTTCCTAATTTTATCATAGCTGGGGTGTACCTCTGAAACCAAATATAAGGCAGCAAGTATGCTGGAACCAGAATGTTGAGTGAGCCCCCCCACCTGCAGTAGAGCATTTGGTTGGATGTGGACAAAACAAATGAGGTTATTTAGTGGATTATGGCAATCCTGGAGTACTAAATGTCTGCCTCTGTGCAGCAAGAATTCATCAAAACACAATGAGACAGTAGCTTATAAGCAGGCAGCAGGGTTATGCCCTGGCTTCTAAAGGGGGATAGCCAACTATTATGTAAACATACACAAAAACCCACAGTATAAACTCTATCCTCTTCCTCAGAGGAGCATTAACAAAGAGGAACTGGAGATTGTGACATTCTACAAACAGTACAATTAAGCCAGAATGCTATCAGAGTGACAGAATCTTTAAGACCTTCAAAGATCAGACTATCATCTAAGACATCATGACTATAATCTTTAAAGGATTGCCACAAAAGTACCATGTGCTTTAATTTAGCAATTTATGTATACAATTTCAAAAAAACTGTTGTGTGGTATTTTGATCCCATTCTGACAATAAAGCTTGCTTTGAGTCAGAAAGCAGAGCTAGCCACTAGCTGACCAAAATTAACCATAGAGGTTTTGGAGGAGTGTGGACATATAGGAGACAGTAGTAGTAGTAAGGCAGGGCTGAGAGAGGATCTCAGCCCTTTTGTTTGGAGGAACAGAAGAGATAGGAGGTCACTGGTGGTTTCTCAGCTTCTCTGATCATTCAGGTTCTTACCCCAATATCTGACTCCTGATTTTTTATTGATATTGAATTATTGATTATTGAATAATTAGATAAATGCTTCACAAAACACTTACCTATGGTGATAGTTTATTTGTGCTGAAATGTGATTTTATTTGTATGTCAATAAATAGTTTCCTAAGGATCAGAGCTAAGAGCAAGCCATTTAGCAGAAGTCTGGCGGTGGTGGCACACGCCCTTAATCCAATCACATGGCAGGCAGAGTCTCTGTGTGTTTAAGGACACAGCCAAGCATGGTGACACACGCCTTTAATCTCAGTACCAACCATAGAGATCTGGAGGTCTGTATAGACAGGCAGTGATGAGGAAGTCATGTGGTTGGGTTTTGAGCCAATGAGAAAGGTAGAACAGAAAGGCAATAAAAAGACAGGACACAGGAAGAAGGTCTCTCTCTCAGAGGAAGGACGGCAGCGAGTGGTAAGATAAGGTGGTCTTAGCTCTTGGCTACTGCTCTAATCTCTGGGCTTTTAACTCTTTATTTGGCTCTGTGTTTCTTATTTAATAAGACCGTTTAGAATTACATCTACACTTACCCACAATGTACTAGGCACAGTTATATACCTTAGTTGCTTCATTTTATTTTCACAGCAAATGCATAGTTTCCTTGTTTACCAATGAGGAAACTGAAGTGCAAGCTAAGTAAGTTTCCTAATAAATGATGGTTGAGGTAAAATCTGAACACCAATACAAAACAAGCATTGCATACAAATGTGTAGTGGGTAGTCATTCCAGCTTTGATCTGGAAGTTCCAACCCCCATTGAGGCTTCGGTAACTGTCACGCCTACAAGGGGAGGACCCTGAAGACTCGAGATCCAGATGGGCCAGCTCTCTGTTCCTGGACCCTGGACGGTGGAGGCTGACCGAGCAGAGCTCCAGAGAACACTGCTGGACTGCGATACACCTTCCCCAGACCCTGCGACCTACCTATCCCTTCATTTGTAAGTTACGCCACTAATAAACTTTCCTTTTAACTACGTGGAGTGGCCTTAATAATTACACCAATACAAATGCATTATGTGTTACATTTAAAATGAAAGACTTAAACTGGAAATAATGAGAAAATATGTTGGCTCTTTGGGACCAGGAGCTGCACAATCAATGGCCTTATAATTCTCCTGGTTTTATCTGCCTGAGGCCCTGATAACCCAATGCCCTGGTCCAGCCCTCAGCATCCTCTCGTCACAACATGCATTTCTGCCTGTCTGCTCATTCTACTCGGTCAAATGGAGTGCTGGCTTCCACTGCTCCTCTTTCCCTTTAACTAACATTTGTCTTAAATGCAACCTCCTTCTTGGAGTCCCTTCTAAACACCCTAGTTAGGAGGAATCTCAGTCTTTCGCCTCTTTTATGACCCATTCTGAACTCTTTACATTTCCTTCCATCACGTTCAGGGTGCCTGTCTTACATCTGTACTGCTAACCTATTCTTCCTATGCTACCACACCATGAGAGTTCATGATTAGGACAGTGTGCCTTTCATTTTTCTAGATGCTCTGTGTCTAGTTTATCTCAGTTACCAAAATAAATTTTCTTTTCCTTTTCCTAGATAAACGTGAAGAATCTTGACTTGAGTAAAGGATGGCAAAGATTCATTTCATGGATTATTACTTAGAAACAGTCTTGTCAGTCTGTCACTTGAATGGAGGATTCATTTCCCCTGTGGAACAACTGCACAAAACTGTCATCTATTAGTATAAATTAGTTTTTAAAAATAAGATTTAAACTTCATTGGATGCTTTACATCTTTAAGAAGTCATTTAATGTTGCAACTTAAAGTCCCACTTGAAAACTTTTTTTTGTTTTTCGAGGCAGGTTTTTTTTTTTTTTTTTGGTTTTTCTCTGTGTGACTTTGCACCTTTCCTGGATCTTGCTCTGTAGACCAGGCTGGCCTTGAACTCACAAAGATCAACCTGCCTCTGCCTCCCAAGTGCTGGGATTAAAGGCGTGCGCCACAAACTTTTGTTTGTCTCCAAAGTATGACAGTTTATACAAATACAAGTCTAAAACAATACAGTATATAATGCCTAGGTTAAAATGCTGAAGTTAGGGAGTTAGGCTTATCAGAATCTTGAATCCTTTTCTTTTCTTTCATTGTTGACAAAGATCATAAGATTAAATTTCATAAAATATAAACAAAAATAAAGAGGCTAGAAAGAAAGCTCAGTTGGTAAAGTGCCTTGCCATGCAAACATGAAGACCTGAGTTTAATACCCATAACTTATATAAAACAAAATCAAGGCATGTCATGGGTGTAACAATGGCATGAATTGTTAGGAGCGTAATCAAATGCTTTCAATTTGTACATAAGGCCTGCTCCACAGAAGGATATGCATGCTTGGTACTGTAAACCTGACCAAGAATCCACAACTGGGGAACTCATAGGTCCCAGGGATGAACCTACTACTATTATTCACTAAATGAACATAACAAACTATGCTCTAAATATGTATCTCTCTACCTATAGATTAATACAGTTCTCAGTCCCCATCAGAGAAATTTCTTTGTGCAGTAGATGGCGTTAATGAAGAAATCCACAACCGGTCAAAGTGCAGAGAATAAATGTCTGTAGAGTACTCAACCATAAGTGGGATATCTATATCACACCTCTTCCCCTAAGGCTCAGAGAACATCAAGAGGAGGAGGGAGAAAGATTGCTAAGAGTCAGAGGTTGGAGAGGATTTGGGTCAAACAGTGTCTTCTGGACTCATAGCAGCTGTGGATGCGTGCACAAGATCAAGCCAGTCAACATTCCAGCATGGAGGGAAAGAGGCTTATAAGCTCCCATCACTAGCTAAGAAGCAACTGACAGCTGATGGTTCCTACGGGAGGGAAGTCTGCTTTCTTTGAGAGTATGGCCCTTGGTAGGTTGACTGTGTACCAGTGGATGGGCCCTACACTGATGTGTATACAGGCAGCACCAATTGGACTTGATGTGTTACATAAAAAAAAAGAGGATATGAAATCAGAAAGGGGTAGTGGATGGGGGTTGGATACAGAAAGAGTTAGGGTGAGGTGTGTGGGATAATTATGATAAAAATTTTGTGGGCATGTGTGAAATTCTCAGAGAATTAATAAAATGTTAAAACAACAACAACAGGTGTGGTGGCACATGCTTGTAATCCTATTGCAGGGGAAGTGGAGACAGGAGATTTCTGGGGTTTGCTGGCTAGCCATCTTTGCCTACTTGGCCAATTCTAGGTCAGTAAGAGACACCCCCACCCACGCAACCTGCCTGCCAAAAAAAGTGGGCAGTGAACAACATCTGAAGCTGTCTCTGGCTTCTGTACACATGTGCACATGTTACACATACAAGAGCACCTGCACACTTACACAAACACATAGATACTTAAAGAAGAGCAATTTGGGAAAAGAAACTGACCTGATGCAACTATTTTAGCTAATGCTACAAACAATAAACTACGCATGCAGATTTACCATTAATATCTACCTTAGGAGGCTTAGGTAACAGAATCCTGGTTAATGTTAAAGACATTAGATGAACTCTAAGTATCCACTTCTGGATATTATACCTCATAATTTCTAGAGAGGAAAACTGGGTGTGTATGTCCAGGGGAGGGGGATCACAGACTTGCTCCCAGGGTACCCTACAATTATGCGATTAGATCTCTCCTAAAGCAGGATTAGGAGCATAATAATTTCCTTAGAATTTCTCCATTAAGAAATGTATTCATCTGGAAATAGATATCACTGGTCCTGTTGAGGAGAAAAAAACAAATCAAACTTCCTTCTGGATGGTCTTCCCCTACACTGACTTAATATGAAAGCAAGGTTAGAATAATACATTTTCTTCAAGTTGGTATATAAATAAAGTTTATAAAGAATACTTGTATCTTAAGCTTCCTAAGTGACCAGAAAGAACATGGTGATTCTGACCAATTAACCTCATCAGGTTATATACCATTAACACTTAGGCCTTAATTACAAATCATATACTAAATGTAAATGCTTTTGAAGTTTCTTCTATGTTAGAAATAAGCTTACATACCACAAAATATTTCCTTGTTATTTTAAAATACTATTTATGTCAAGTGTTTGAGCTACATGACCTATACTTTTCCTGTTTTACAGATTATAGCATTCATGTGCTAACCAGTCCAAATTGCTTCCTATGGTGGCAAGGTTTAAGATCAAGGACTGTTGTCCATATTAAGCAGTCAGTTTGAGCTGTTGGATGATATTCAAATGTTTATTACTCAAAGCCCACTTGACTATTCACATATCTATCTACACATGCATTCAGAATTTATTAAACACCTACAGAGTTCAAGGTGTTGTCTGCTAGACTGTCCATTTATATGCTTTTTTAACTTGGATGAAGTACCACTTAAGACCCAACAGTCCATCCTGGACATTCATTTCATTTTTGATAAAAGGTAATATATTATTATCTAGGGTCTGAATAGACATTATATATGAGGAATATATTAGTCAAGGAGAACTTATGGTTCAAGATTTATTATTTTTAATCTTTAATTACATGTATCTGTGTGTAGGAATCTGCAAGTGCTCGTGGAGGCCAGAGGCATTAGGTCTTTCTGAAGCTGGAGTTACAGGCACTTGTGAGCTGCCTGATGTGGATGCTAAGAATCAAATTCCGATCCTCTGTCAGAGAAGTAAGTGCTCTTAATTGCTGAGCCATATCTCCAACCCTACATTGAAAAAACCATGATCTAAACTAGTTTACGCACTAACATTTGCTTTCCAGAATGAAATTCTTGATTATTAGTGTGCATGCACATGAGTATGTGTATGTGTGTACAGGTAGATGCAAGTTATTGTGCACACATGAAGTTTAAGGACAACCTTCAGGAGTTGTCCTTAAACATAAGGTTCTCGGGATCCAATTCAGGCCATCAGGTTTGTGCAGCAAGTGCTTTTACCCACTAAGCCATCTTCCTGGCCCTGACCTCTAGTGTGGAATATTCCTTTACAATGTGAATATATGTCACTGGGATTGGTTTAATAAAGAAGCTGACTGGCCAATAGCTGGACAGGATAAGGTACAGGGAGAGCCAAACAGAGAATGCTGGGAAGAAGAATGGAGTCATAGGAGTCAAAGGAGAAACAGAAAGAAGCAAGATGAAAATCCAGTGTTGAAAGAAGGCTCTGCCACATGGCAGAGGGTAGATAAGATATATGGGTTAATTTAAATGTAAAAGTTAGATAGTAGGGGCTAGAGAGATGGCTCAGAGGTTAAGAGCACTGGCTGTTCTTCCAGAGGTCCTGAGTTCAATTCCCAGCAACCACATGGTGGTTAACAACCATCTGTAATGAGACCTGGTGCCCTCTTCTGGCCTGCAGGCAAACATGCAGACAGAACACTGTATACATAATAAATAAATAAGTCTCTGAGTCAGGCGGTAGTGGCGCATGCCTTTAATCCCAGCACTCAGGAGGCAGAGGCAAGTGGATCTCTGTGAGTTCGAGGCCAGCCTGGGCTACAGAGTGAGTTCCGGGAAAGGCGCAAAGCTACACAGAGAAACCCTGTCTCGAAAAAAAAAAAATTAAAAAAAAAAAAGAGTAACAAGCCTGAACTATTGGCTGACCATTTATAATTAATATTAAGTCTCTGTGTGGTTACTTGGGAGCGGCTTGTGGGACAGAAACTTCCGCCTACACTCTAGCATTAAAAAACAAAAAAATCAAATATGAAAAGAAGTATGAAATTCCTAGAAGGAAATAATATTTCTTTTCTTGAAAAGAAAAACATGATAAATTCTCTTTTTGTTGAAAAACGTTTTTCAACAGTTAAAGTTTCTGACCCTTTAAAGGAAAGGTGAAAAACCACTGTCTCAAGCCATGGCAGAATGCAAAGTTTACATATGTTTTCCAATTTTTCAAGAACAAAATTAAAAATTCATCAGGCAAAGCTCTAAGAGAAAAAAAAAACTACTCTTTTTTTAAATTATTTTTTAGTCTCTTCGCTCTTTTCTGAGTAAAAACTGACCATTCTTTCAAGTGAGTAGATAAATGATAACCTACACCTGTTCTTTCCCATTATTTAAGTTCTCCAGGGTATAAATAAAGTTAATGCTTTTAACGTAAGTTAAAAATGGAAATATATAGTATAAGAGTGAAATATTCTCAAAGTTATGATGTCTTTAATGGAGGAATACTAGAAAACAAAAAATCTGGCAAAGAAATATAGTTAAGTTCTTTTTCCATTTAAATTTTCATTGACTGGTCCTCTGGGACATTTACCCTAAAAAAAAAAAAAAGTTAATATTTTACAATCCTGAACAAAATTTGACCTTGATTTCATTCTTTCAATCACTTTACAGTGTAAGTTACAATAATCATTTGGATGGTGAGTTAGTTCACGACCGTGGGTTCTTATGCTTGAGTACAGCAAGGCACTGAGCATGTACTCCACCATCATCATCTTTCTGGTTGGTCTCTGCTCCATTTGAAAGGGTTCTTTCAAACTGGCACTATACTTAGAAAATCCATCAAAGCTTGCACTGTTTTGTAACTTGTCTTTCGATGCTTTCATCAAGGCCACTGGTACAGGAAAATCACTCAGAATGGAATTCCCCTTTGGCTCTGGACTCTACTCCTGTGATTAAATTCACAAGGGCACATAACAAAATGACTTACCAGGCCACGTCAGGCAGCTGGATGGCCTGTGCTTATTTTAGCAGCTAAACTGGAAACCTAATATAATCCTAACCTAGATACCATGTGCTTATTTGTGATAACTCTGCCTTGAGAGTCCTACCATCTTCATTATGCATAAATCCATTTTGTTTCTCAAATCAAGGAATTCTATCATTTCCCATCACTTTACGTGACCTGTGCAATCCACTAAAGCATTGGAAGAAACTTAACAAATCACTTGAACACAATTTAAGTCAACTGCTGTATTGACAAAATTTTCAGCTTCAGTTAAATTTATAATTCACTTTTAGCCTAGTTAGTGTGGAATGTGTTTACATATTAACAGTAGGCTACCAAAGCACAGAACTTCACAAAATCCTGAAGTCTTTCTATTCTGCTATGAGTGTGAAGGTAAGGTATCTAAAGGAACACAAAATCATGCACATGAATATACCTAGCACGTTCCTGTGACTTGAGTGTATTCGCCTCTCTGCTCAGATAATGTCTTGACTGGGTATCTGCAAACATTCAATAGAACTATCTGTCCATCTTTAGAAGCAATTATACCCAGAAAATGCACAAAGACAATGCACATAACTAAATAACTGCTCTGCACACACATTTATAAATGAGTCCATTCTTCCTTTAAGCAAAAGCTCACTCTTTCTTCTCCTCTCCTCTCATTACATTATATCATGGGCTCCAAACAGGAAGAAAGACTTAGAATTATTTCAACTCACAGGACTCTGTAGGATTTGAGTAACTCGCTTCCTCTGCTCCATCATATTGAAGTCTTGTCGTAGATCAGGAGACATGTTCCTCTCTCGAAGGTATTCTGGATCACTCTCATTGATTCGATCAAAATATCTCTCTTTGTGAGGCATGCTGGGGAGGGGAGGAGTAGTGATCACAGACTGGCTGGTATCTGAACTCATGTTTCAAGTCTTGTTCTCTACATAATAAACACAAAGACAGGACAGCATTTATTAGGACACCTTATTAACACTTTACAGGAGCCAAGTAGAACTTTAAAACTTTTGGAACATTTAAACTTTCTTTAAAAAGTAGCTTCAGGGGCTAGAGAGAGAGAGTTCAGTGGTTAAGATCACTGGCTACTCTTATAAAGAACTCAGGTTCAATTCCCAACACCCACATGATAGTTAACAATGGTCTGCGACTTCAGTCCCAAAGGATCCAACACCTTCTTCCAGTTTCTGCAACTAGGCACATACATGGTGCACACATGCAGGCAAAACACCCATACACTTTAATAAATAAATAAATAAAAAGTAGCTTCATGGAGGAAGGTTGCTTGATGGGAGGCCCAGTGGTAGAGAGGACTATCCTAGTGCACTCATGGTCCTGGGTTTGATTACCAGCACTCAAAAAAATTTAGGAAGGCAACTTCTCCACAGATACTAGAAAAACTTTTTACGTAAATAAAAACTATTTATTTAGAAAACATTTCTTAACAACAACAACCAATACAACTAAACTGCATCTGAATAAAAGTGCATGGATCCTGTTAACAGTACCTGGAACACAGTACCACAAATACTTCTCATGCAGACTCAAGGAGTTATAGAATGTAACATGGTTATATGTGTTATATATTTCCTGTGTCCTCGCCTGCTGGCGGTTGGGACAAATCTCTCCAAACACACAGAGGCTTATGTTAATTATAACTGCATGGCCACGGCTCAAGCCTTTTGCTAGCTAGCTCTTATATCTTAAATTAGCCCATAACTATTAATCTATGCATTGCCACATGTTCCGTGGCTTTATCTGCGTCCCATTACATGTTGCTCCTTGGACGGCTCACTGGGGTCTCTCTCTGCCTTCTTCCTGTCTCTCTCTTTGAATTTCCCACCTGCCTCTAAGCTGCCTTGCCATAGACCAAACAGCTTTATTTATCAACCAATCAGAGCGACACATATTCGCAGCGTACAGAAAGTTTAACCAATACAGCTAAACTGTATCTGAATAAATGTGCATGGATCCTGTTAACAGTACCTAGAATACAGTATCACAAATACTTCTCACGCAGATTCAAGGAGTTGTGGAATGTAACATGGTTACATAACAGTTTTCCTAAGTTATGCACAGTTAAAATACAAAACTCCCTGGGGCATGAAATGAAATGCAGCATTAGAGGGAGTAGGCATTTAGTAGCTAGTATTCAGATCTTAGTACCAGTTAGGAGACACACCAAAAGATACAGCAGGGGAAACACTAACTCAAGCATGCACTTGATAGAAACTTGCTCTGTGGTCAGAGCAGTTTAAATATGACTACTCTCTATGAGATCTCTCTCATAGCTAAATGTTGTTGAAATGGTCTAGGAATTCCAGCTGATTACTAGCCTAAAAAATTTTAAAATAAATTCTGAAAGTTTCCATCTATGTGCTCTTTCCAACCAAAAAGCAGCCTAGTACAGAGACTGGACTATGGATAGATTTTTAAGCATCAACCACTGGTCCAAGGAATGCACGTAGACTGGCTCATTTACTACTCATAATTTTGTGTACATACATCACCTTCACATTACAGATGAGGAAATGAAGTAAAAAAGCTACCAATTGACGGGGATGACTGATGGGGATTTGTGGCTAGGTCTGTTGAAGCCTGCAGCCCATGATCCTAATCAATGAGTTTGGCAGGTAGGTTCTTTTTCAATGTCAGCTCATTATCAGCGTTGGAAAGCCTGAACCTCCATCCAAAACAAACAAACAAACAAGCAAGCAAACAAACAAACAAACAAACAAACACATTGCCCTCTCTTGAAAGGAGCTTGTTCATCAGTCATCTCTGGCTCCCATGCCTCCCAAGAAAGGGATACCTTAGTGGTGGAGTATCCACTCAGCTCCAAACAATTTACTGAAAGCATAAATACTTTTATTTCCAGGTAACATCTGATAAGTTTTAGTTACATGGTACTTTCTCTTTAAAACTGACCACACCTTTTAAAAATACATATCTATCCAGGCATGCTTTTAGTACTTACGAGTAATATACACCTGTACTTAAAAACAGTATAAACTAGTATAAACCAGCGTGCAAACCAGTATCATATTCTTTGAAGAGAGCTCTGTCAGCTGAAAAAATATACTTTTTAACATAAAATGTAAAGACTTCTGGCAGTTATCACTGTAAACTTGTTAGCCCTATGGGTTTTCCGCTGGTGTAGTCTTTGGCTAAACAGATTAGAAACAAGACACCAGGAGTGGAGCCAGTGAAATGACTCAGTAGGTGAAGATCCTGCTGCCAAGGCTGACAACCTGAGCTTGAAGAAAGAACCAACTCCTGGAATTTGACCTCTGATATCCACACATGCATGCAAATAAATGAGTGTACTACAATTTTTAAGACAGTATTGAGGGAAGGGGAATCTAGCTTAGTGGTAGAGCACTTGCCTAGTAGCACAAGGCTGTGGAGTTGATTCTCAGCTCTGGGTATTGGGGTGGGGAGAGCTGAGGAGAAGACACTGAGAATACACAAAACTATTTTAACAAGTCTTATGCCAAGAATCTGTAGAGGCACAATCCAGCATGAATGTTGACAGACTAGGACAAGACACAAATAGATGTGGTATGCCAGAATGGTGGCTTGAAAAATAGTAATCCACAACAAGAAAAACATTTTCTATTGTATTCACATAAAACATTAGGATATATAATGAAATGAATTAATGATGTGATAAATCCTGATATTTTAATGTCTTTTTCTCTGCCCCTTTTTAAAGAAATGCTAATGATACTGATTACTGATTTATTAGTGGGTTGTACCATATAATTTCAAGGTGCTACTCTAGAAATTCTAAGTTACAGTCAGTTAAAAAAAACAAAAAGAAAGATGCATGTGGTGTGTGTGTGTGTGTGTGTGTGTGTTACGACACACAGAGAATGAGTGTGTGAGAGACAGAAGAGAGAGGTGTGATGCCTTGATTTTTTTTCATGTATATGTGTGTCTGGTTAGGTCCATGCGAGCACGAGTGTGTGTGATATGCCATATACAGGTGTGCATGGGAGGTCAGAGGTTGACATCAGATGCATTCTGTGATTGGATCACTAGGGCTTGCTGGCTGCCAGTCCAGCTCCAGGTTCAGTAACAGACCCTGCTCCAGCTGGGCAGTGGTGGCACACATCTTTAACACCAGAACAGGCAGAGGCAGGCGGATCTCTGAGTTCTAGGCCAACCTGGTCTACAGAATGAGTTCCAAGACAGCCAGAGCTACATAGAGAGACCCCATCTTAGAAGGGGAGGTGGGGACTCTGCCTGAAAGGAATAAGGCAGACAGTGAAAGAACAAGTCATTCAATGTCCTTCTCTTTCATACACATAGGTGCACATATCCACATACATACATCCACAGATGTCACACATGCACAATCTCCAGTTCACAAAACAAACACACACACACACACACACACACACACACACACACACACACACACAAAATGAAGTACTGGCATTCTATAACAGGTTGGATCATGAAACACCATGAAAAATGAAAGAAGCCAGTTACCACAGACCACACATTTACATGAAATGTCTAAACAGGCAGGCCTGTAGAAGAAGAATCTGGATTATTGGATGTTTAAGGCTGGGAGAAAATAAGGGGTAGTTTCTAGTGAGATTGCTTCTAAAGAATGATGAAAATGTCTTAAAATTATGACTATAATTAAAATTGTACAATTCTGTGACTAACCAGGCTGGGGTTTAACTCATCTGGCAGTGTCTGCCTAGAATACATGAAGTCCTGGGTTTGATCTCCAGCATCATATAAACCAAGTGTGGTGGTACAAGCCTGTAATCCTAGGATTTGGGATGTGGAGGCAGGAGGATCAAAAATTTAAGGTCATCCTTGACTACCTAGCAAGTTCCAGGTCAGGTTGGACTACTTGAGACCCTGCTTTAAAACAACAACAACAAAGAAACAAATCATATACTTTAACTAGGAAAAGCATATGATGTGTGATTTATGTCCCTATTAAGATTATTACCACTGGACGGTGGTGGTGCACGCCTTTAATCCCAGCACTTGGGAGGTAGAGCCAGGCTGATCTCTGTGAGTTCGAGGCCAGCCTGGTCTATACAGCAAGATCCAGGACAGACACCAAAACTACACAGAGAAACCTTGTCTCAAAAAACCAAAAGAAAAAAGATTATTACCTTAAAATTCTCACTAGAGAAGCCCCTGACCATCTTGCAAAATTGGAGTGAGGCCTGTCCTGTATGCAGGGCACTGAGCTGCATTTGTAACTCCTTCTAACTAACCTGCTCATAGTACTGTAAGTTTATGAGTTTATAGCTCATATAGGCTATAAACAATTCAAACAAAAAGACCACTCATAAAATGTCTTTCAAAACTTCAAATTCTTGGTAGTTTTAACTGTTTTCCAATAAGGATAGATGCTGTGCTTTCAAGTCTCAGCCTACTGTCCCACACTTGGAATAATAATCAAACATGTCAAGACTTCAAAGCAGCACTTGGTTAAGAAACAAGCACTGTTTATTGTGTTAGCTCTTCTGACCATAACTATGGAATGGTGAGGACATTTAAAGTTATGGAAAACAACTTAGACCCTGTACAAACTGTAACAAACCATATCCTTAACCACTGAAGTTTTATTTAAGCGCAGAAAGACGTAAGTTGCTTTTATCTGCTAGCCGCAGTTTTATATACAACTGACACAAAAATGATCAAGACATGTAGCTGAGAAAAATGAAACAAACTGGCACTTTCTATGGTCTCCTAAGAGGAAGATTTAATTATCCCACAACACACTACATCTTATTGCTACAATGGCTATTGATACTATGCCAGTTCTCTTGGACTGTGTTGGATTTAAAGACCACATTTTGCAGATGAGACCAAATTATATATTCTTTAAGGTGGTGATCTTTCTTTTTAAAGTACAATGCTCAAGGTATCATATACTGGTACAAAATCATAGCAATGACATTTATTAGTGTTACATGTCATTTTCAGATTATTCCACAGTCTAAATTTACTTCTTCAATGAAATTTAAGTGAACAGGCCCATTACACCATACTTGTTTATACTTAATAAATGCCACTGGCATACAAATAATGCTAAAGGAAGGGTAAGTGTGGTGGTATTGTGTTCCCCAAAATATTGTGTACCTTAATAAACTTATCTTGGGTCAGAGACAGAACAGCCACAATATTAAACATGAGGATAGGCAGTGGTAGCATACGCCTTTAATCCTAGCATTCCAGAGATAGAAATCCCTCTGGATCTCTGTGAGTTCAAGGCCACATTGGAAACGGCCAGGCACGGTGATACACACCTTTAATCCCAGAAAGCCAGTCTTTAATCCCAGGGAGTGGTGGTAGAAAGGAGAAAGGTGTATAAGGTGTGAGGACCAGAAACTAGAGGCATTTGCCCTGGAGAGGCACTTGCCCTGGAGAGGCATTTGGCCTGGAGAAGCATTTGGGCTGGTTAAGCATTCAGGCTTCTAGCAGCAGTTCAACTGAGAGTCATTTGGATATGAAGACATAGAGGCTTCCAGTCTGAGGAAGTAAGACCAGCTGAGGATCCAGCGAGGTGAGATAGCTGTGGCTTGTTCTGTCTCTCTGAGCCTCCAGTGTTCACCCCAATACCTGGCTGAGGTTTGATTTTATTAATAAGAACTTTTAAGATTCATGCTACAGGTAAGTCCAGTGGTTTATGAATGACCTTATTGGTCTATCAATTTAGTATGTACAGACAAATGCAGGAGTGAGATAATCATATAATGGTTTCATCTAAGTACTGAAGAACATGTTTTTCCTTAAGTGCTAAGTTATTAAAGATATAGAAATGCCCATTAATATTTTATTAATTTTATACCCTTTCACTTAGTCTTTAAACACTTGGAAGCAAAAGAGAATTAGCCCAAATTTGTTTTTCTCCAGATTGTTTATCAATGAAGAGGTATTAATAATGAGATATACTTAAATACACACATTCATTATGAGCATGCTCAATGCTCCTGTAACAGGCCTCTCCCACCACCCACTTCCTCATGACCTTTCATCTTATATACTTGCTCTTTTTCCCCAGTAGTGCTGAATAAAATAAGTGAATAAGCTTCCTAAGGACAGATAGTATTAGGAGATGGTCAAACTAGAAAGTGTAATGTATGCAACAATAAATGGCATCATAAAACACTGCAGTATATTCCACACAATTCTGAATTCTAAGCAAAAAAAGAAAAGTATGCAGGGTAAGGGCCTTTAGCTGAAAGGTATAGAAGACCACACAAGCACTGCTCAGTATTTTGGAAGTTGTAGCTGTTAATCTTACAGATAACTGCTATGTATCATTTATAGGCTATCAGCCAAATGTGCAAATTTCCATTTTATCTCTAAAACTAAGCAAGCATCAATTGGAAAGCTTGAGGGCTTTATCATGAAATGAGCTTGGAAAAGATTATATTGCAATCTAATGAGTACAATATACCAAACGAATGTGGGTGTGACAGACATTAAGAAAGCCAGATAGGTGATACATTCCTAAAGCTCAGGAGATAAAGGAAGGAAGATGGGGAGTTTAAGGCCAGTGGGGTTAACACTGACTCAAGAACAACAACAAAGAAATGAAGGAAAAAATCGGCTTATAGTGGGTAAGGTATGGAGTCTGGTGTGGTACTCATGCCTGTATCCCAGGACTAGAGTCCAAGGCCAGTTTAGGTCACACAGTGAGTTCCATACAAGCCGGATCTATAGTGTGACTGTCAAATAAGTACAGGAAAAAAAAGTGGGGGAGAGATAACATGACTCAAATGGTAGAGGTGCTTGCCCACAGGCCTGACACCCTGATTCTAATCCTGGAATCCCACAGTGTCAGGAGAGAACCAACTCTCTAGAGTTGTCCTCTGACCTACACACACACACACACACACACACACACACACACACACACACACTGCATGTACACATACAATAGAAAATTTAAAACCATAAAAATCAAAGATGGGCACAAAATACAAACTTATGTATACATATACATGCCGAAACTCTACTCAGTAATTCATTTTGTAACCATACACTTTCAGATATTGTGTTTTACATAATCTCATTTATTCTGATGAACAGTCTATATATATTTCTCTAGTCATCATTTGTTTTCAACATGGAGTATTTGGAAATGGTTGAGGGAAAAAAAATAGACTTTTCCTTCCATGAGAAAGATGACTTGAGATTAGTTCTGTTACTGAGTCCCCTAGTATCAGTGACATTTTAAAAAGTGAGATCCAGGAAATGATCCAGAATGTTGACAGCTCATGATAAATGAGGGGTTTATAAGGAAAGGAATCACTGAAGATTCAGGGTTTAGAGAAAGATTCATCACTCACAGTTTCTAGCAATACCTCAAATCTTTGGCTCATTACCCAGGTACTCCTCCTGGGAATAAGGATCAACTCCCACATACTTCATGAGCTTAAGTCTACTTAATTGTTTGTGCAGGACTAAGTTTCAAAAATCAAAACTCCTTGCTTTTGACATTTTCTTCAGTTATGTTTAAGAGTGAAGTCAAATTCACTCTTAAGTATTACTGCAATAACCATACTCAGTATAAATTTTTTTAACCAATAATAAAAATACAAGTGATACAGAAAACTTCCCCAAACCCTCATTTTACTTCTTTCTTTTTCTTTTTCTTCCTTTCTTCCTTTCTTCCTTTTTCTTTCTTTCTTTTTCTTTCTTT